>NGBS01000015.1:0-153504 GCA_002245135.1 Proteromonas lacertae
TATACTGTGACCAAAATCCTCCATTATCACTAACATGGGAATTATTTCAACAAACAACAACAATCAAAACAACAGCTATGTTTATATTAGTAATAGAAAAAGATGGTATATTTAAAAGACTCAATGAAGATAGAATATATGATAATTTACCTTGTATTATAATCACTGGAAGAGGATTTCCTGATATATCTACTCGAGTTTATTTACATTTACTCCATACAATGTTTCCTACATTACCTATCTATGGTATATGTGATTGGAATCCCTTTGGCTTGGCATTATTACTGACTTATCGATGTGGCAGTGTCCATATGGGTTATGAAGCCTTTAAATATGTTGTGCCAGTTAGATGGTTAGGTTTACATTATGATGATATTGTTAAGATTAGAATACCAAAATCTGCTAGAAAAGAGTTTACTAAAGAAGATAGGTCAAAAGTGAAAACTTTGTTTGAACATCAGTTTATTAAGTCTAATCCTAGTTTTTATAATGAATTAGTGAAAATGAGTGAGAATGAGTTTAAAGTTGAATTAGAGGCTGTTCACTGTAGAGGACTGAGTTTTATGTCTGATAAATATATTAAAGAGAAAATTATTAATCGTGACTATTATGAGTGATAGAAAATTGAGAATTAATGAGATTTTTATTATTGTTTGTTTTTTTTATGTTATGGATAAATTGTAAAACATCTTGAAATTACCACTTTTTTATCATACATATAACATTAATTAATCACTCTCAGCAAACAATTCAATTACTTTTTACTTAATATTTCTAATTAGTAAAATGTAAAAAATACATATATAATATCACTTCCATCTTTTTATCAAATTCTTATGATATATAAAGTTTTCATTCCATCATAAAATTGATTTTTGTGTTTTGGGGTATCTAAAGTTTTCCGCACCATTATTTTGATATAAAGCTAACTGTAATAAATTAGTGAACATATCCCTGTTAAATGCATTATGCACTGATCAAATCAGTTAATAAACAAATTTAATATAACAAACATTAAGATTGGTGAAAAGTGCACTAACTTTATCTCAGTGAAAATTCAGTATTAATTGTTGTAATAGATAACATTAGAATTTGTATATATTATCCTATAATAAATAGGTTATTTTGTGTGAAACAAACTTCATTCTAATACTACATACATATATGTTTGATTAATCACTCCTTGTATATCAATTAGCATGACATTCATTATATGTGTAAATATAATAAATAATAAATATTTTACAATCTTGTTGATACAATCTTTTAACAACATGTTCCATCCACTAGACAGCTGTTTATCTATTGCAACCTTATTTAAGAGTTAATTAAAATATTTATTTAATCCTTAGATAAAGATGTTGATTTTATAAGATGGTTATTGACATTTAACGAAAATTTTCGTTGTCATTGTTTTTCTTAATATGAATTAACAAACAAGTATGATATATTATAAACAGAGTTGATAAAATGATTATCCAAAAAAGGATATATTTGTTGATATAAGAGGATTGTAGTAGATTATGTGATACAACTAACAGCAGAGTTGATATACCACTTCTAAAATATTATTCCATACAAATGGAAATTTAAAGCTTGAAACAATGGTCATTGAAAGGTGAATGAGAAACATATCTACAAATATCAAGCAATAGAGATACCTTAGAGGATAAAATAGTTCATTTTGTATAGTCATTATAAAGAATCAGCTAATCTTGATTTATAATAGGGTTGTTCATAGTCTAAAGTGAAATTTAGCATTAATCCAATATACTATTATTATCTGATGTTTTAGTAGTTTTATATCGATTATCAATGAATAATCAGTGTATATTTCTATCATTCTCTATATGAATATTGCTTATCTTTTAATCCACAAATAGTCTAATGTTCCTTGAAAGAATTCAAATAGTCAAAATTCTAGTATCATGTCCTTACCTCCAATAAGGCATATAAATCCATGTATTAATTATATAAGAGTAAGAAGGTGTTAAAGTGTAATAGAATACTAGATAAATACACATGTAATGGACTATATCAAAAACTGAATAGAAATAAAGTTTAAAAACAATGATTTATATGCGATGAAAATCATCAAATCAATTAAACCCGTTTCAAGTTTAGTAACGACAGTTTCAAACCTCAAATCAGTTTACCTGACGTTTACTAGTGTTGCACAGATGTAACATCTATATTTTGTTTTGTTTTATTTGTTATATATTAGGTTTTGTTGAGAAGTATAATCTAATTTTACAGTAGTGCACAACAAAAAAGAAATCACTTAAAAATCGTATAAATCAACGATTTTAGGAAATAACAATACCAGTGTATGTAATTAAAAGAATAATATCATATAAAATGACATTTTTGTTTAAATTTATTTGTATGATAAGTATCTGCTTGTCAAAACTACATGAAACAATTGTCTTCTTCTTAAGCTACCTGCATTTTTCAGAAAAGAATTAAAATACACTCAATACACGTCATTTTTGTGTATTATTATTAAAAACCAAAATGAAACTTACTTCATATTTTTTTGTTTTAAATGCAGTAATGTCAAGAAAAAATATCAATGAATTTACATACGATGAAGAGAAGTATTTAAACCAATTGGTAGAAATTGAATTTGATACACCTCCAGTTAACTGGAAGAATATCGCCTCAGAACTCAACTCTAGATTTAACGGTAACAAAACGGCTAAAGAGTGTCAAGCATATTATAGAAACAGGCTTCAACCAGGCCATCTGAAGACCAAACTCACTCCAGAAGATGAAAGTGTTCTATTATGGGCAGCTCATGAGGAAAGATCAGAAGGTAAGATTAGATGGACTGAAATAGCTAAATTTTTTCCTAGCAGGTATTTTTTAGAAGTGTAAATCGAATAGACAACCCCGTTTTCTTCAAAACTGGTATAAAGACCATCTTAAAAAAGTATTTTTTTTATATATGCTATATATAGAATCCGCTTGTCAATCCTCACAGGTAATTAAATATCTATATAATGAAATAGAATTCCTACAATTTTTGATGGTTTATCTCCCTCAGAAATTAGAAATATAACCGAATCAACTGTATATGGTGTTATTGCTAACATTTATAGAAAAGAATCGTTGATGAAGTGCCAATTATCATATCTGATGAAGATAATCTAAGACATAGAAAATTATTATTGCAACTCCTTTCTAATATGAATGAGAATGTAGATGAATAGAGGTAATTATACAGATTTAAAGGATCAAACATATCATTACTCTCAATGATAATCAATTTTAAAATGTAAATAATCCATATTTTTGTGAATAAATGATGTTGACATGAATTATGTGTTTGATAAAAACCTCAAATTCAAAAATATATAAGCTCGATTATTAGTTTGACTATTCACAAATGTTTTGCTTAAATATTCTTGCAGATGATGTATTATGCTCAATATATCCTTCTAATATGCAAGTATTTTGATGGTTTATTTTTTATAGATAAAAGAGAGAGTAGAAAGAAATAGAAATGAAGTAGATTTTGTTGTAGGAGATGAAAATGATGTTAGAGTAATAAAAATTTTAAATGTAGTAGGGATAAAAGAAAAAAAGATATTAGAATACTGTGAGAATAGTTTTTTGCTGTTAGATGGATGTTTATTCTTTATCTACAATCCTAAAGCAATATGTGTGAATAAATGTAGTAAATATATGATATTGGAGAGAGAATTTTACGAAAAAGATTTAGAAGCAGTAATTAATAGTAAATTATTATTAAGAAGTGATATGTATAAAATAATTAGTTCATTATGCCATATTCTAATGATATTGAGTGAATATGATGTAGTAGTTAGAAATTTAAAGAGTTCTAACATAATATATGAAGAAGACGGTGAAATAAAGTTATGTGATTTATTCTTGAATGAAATTAGAAAAGAATGTGATATGAGAGTATATGACGTGTGTTTCAAAAGCCCTGAGGAATTGAATGGATATGAATGTAATGATCGAAGTGTGATTTGGTCAATTGGATGTATATTATATGAAATGATAAACAAGAGATTCCCTTTTTATGAATATAATAATATTAATAAAACAAAAGAAAATATTCTGAAATGTAAATATTTTGTTGATATAAGTAGTGATAGTTTGATAAAAGAGATGATAGAAAGAATGTTAAAAGTAAATAGTAAAGATAGACTGAATTTAACAGAGTTGAGAAAAGAGATGATAAAGATGATAGAAATACTAAAAGATGGTGATAATAAATTAATGATTTGTAGTAAAAAAAAATAGAAATATTATTCAATAATGATTATTTTATAGAAATTTCCCCATTTATTGATGTCCAATCAAAGTATTATCTCGAATGTAACAAGTGGGAAGAATTAAGAGACAGTTTTATTGGCTTATACAATAATAAACCAAATGAAAAAATATCAGCAATATTATTGATGATGAAATTATACAATGGAGATGAATCAATAAAAAAGAGACTGAAATTTCAAATATATCTCAAATTTAAAGAAAATGGGGGAAAATGTTATTTAGATGAAATGATGTTTAACATTGCTACTTATGATGAGGAAATTACAATTAATAAAATAAGTCTTTGTTTATGTAAAAAGGGAATGAATTATTTGTTTAGAATATTGAAACTAATCAATCCAACAAAACTTAGATTCTGTATTTTTCCAATATTTTATATTTCTATAGTTGAAGTTGATATTCCAATCCAACAACAGTCGTTATTTGGATCATATTTTTCTCATTTATCAAATCTACAAAAACTGGATGTGTATGATCATCATCTTACTTATCATTTTATTGAATCATTTGTAAAATCAATTCCATTGATGAGATTAAAGTATATAAAACTTCATGGTATATTTTACTCTCTATTATATTATTCTGTAATAGATAATTCAATAGGTCCAAAAGGGTTGAAATTATTACTTTCATATTTACATTTATTAATCAACAAAGAATATGAATTAGATCTTCATGGAATGAATTTAAATGATGAATCTATGATATTATTATCAGAAGAATTATATAAATTTCCAAATATTAAGAGAATAAATATGAGAAACAACAAGAATATTCATTCTGTTGGATTTAAAGCTTTATTCTCCAAATATCCAATTTCACAGAAAAAGTAAAGAATTATTGATTGATAAACACATATCGGAATTAGTTAATTATGATAAGTGTATGAATCTGATGAATTTGGATATTGATGATAATTATTTCAAATCATTTATATCATTAAGGTCAAATGAATTAAGAGAAATACAAATTTTGGCTTTGAGTAGTATAATTTGAAGTTTTAATATGATGTTTAGATAATATATTAACTATTAAAAGTGTTGAACTGTTGATTAGCAATTTATCTTCATTTTCAAGTTTAGAATGTGTTTTATTGGATGGAATTGAAATAGGAGATGAAGGACTGAATATCTTATTTCCTCATTTATCAATACTAAATATTAAAGGTAATATACTTTGTAGAAGTATAAAATCCATAATTGTTTTAATAAATAGATATGGGATTATCTTCAGATGGATTAAAATATTTGTTGGATAGTATAAAGAATATTCATGAAAACATCAAGCTTCGTATAAATGGAAATAATATAGATTCAGAAAGAATAGAATATTTGATGGATTATATGAACGTGAATGATAATTTAGAAACGATAATCCTCCACAGTATTGCATTTACTTATTAATCTTCTAATAGATAATCCAATAGGCAATACTGGATTTAAATTATTGTTAAGCAATCTACATATGTTATTAGAATTTAGTGAAATAGATTTGAGTAATATCTCAATAGATGATGAAAGTGTAATATTATTAGCAAATAAATTAGATTCATTTAAAAGATGTGAAAAAATAAATCTAAATGGAAATAATATCAGAATGAATGGATTAAAATCAATTTGTTCAAAATCATTAGAAAATGAGAAATATCCTTTTATACAAATGAATAATTCATCATGGACAAATGAAGAGTTGGAATATTATTTGAATTACTGTATTGAAAAGAAATTATATAGAGATTATGATTTATCAAGTATAGAATCTGTGTTTATAGCAAAATAGATATGAAAATTAATAATTCTCATATATCGCTGATTAAGCAGATTGATTGTTGGAGAGTTGATTTATCCAATAATAAAATCACTTCAAAAGGATTAAAAGAATTAATGGATTCTTTACAACAAAATAATAGTTATATTTCTATATTTAATAATCCAATTGAAGATGATGGAATAGACATAATATGTAAGTATTTAAAAATGTTTATTGATTTATTTCACTCATTAAATCTTTCAAGTATTATATGAATATAATTGTATTATTTGAATAGATACTGGAATGAGTGAAAAAGGATTAAAAAAGTTAATAAAAAGACTAAAAGGTTATTCACCTATTAAAGAGATATATTTATCAGGAAATGAGTTAAGTGAAGAAGAATTGAGATTAATGAAAGAAAATCAAGAAGTGTTTGATTGTTTAATAGAGTTATCAATTACTGTAAAAGATGATATAGATAAATCAGAATTAAAATCATTTTTAGAAACATTTTCAACAATTGGAATAATCGAAATAGATGGAATATTAAAAGAAGAAAAGAAAGAATTATCAAAAAAATAATATAACATAGAATGATTTATTAAATTAGTTATAAACCAGTTTAATTATTGTTTTTTGTTATAAATTGAAAAAAACTAAAATAAAAGAAAGAATTAATAATTTTCATTTATATTTTAACTTCTTTTTCAATGTTTTTATCTTCATCTTCTTTACCAGTTATTGGAATTTTTCTTAATACAGACTGAGATCTACTTCTTCTTCTGAATATTCCAGTTCTTAATAAACAGAATACTACTATCACTATAATAATTAATCCACCTGCTACAGATCCAACAGCTATTCCAGCTATGGCTCCACTACTTGTTTCACATTCACTTTCATCAACTACACTCCATACACCTTTATTATCATCAGTTAATAAACATTTTCTTCTCTTCATTCCACTTTTTGCTCCTCCACATTTTATCATTACTTCTTTTCCTCCTTTTTCAGCTGGGGTTCTTGGAAATCCAGAATCAGATTCACAATATATTGCTTCAAATTCGATCTCTACTTCCACAGTCTCAATCTCTACAGATGGAGGATTTCTTATAGTGAAAGTATATTTTGTCTTTTCTACATATTCTGATGGTAATCCATATATTTCTCCAGATTTAGAATCTAATGATAAGCCTTTAGGTAATTTAGGATTTACTGAGATTTCAAGATTTGTTCCAACTGCAATAAACAAATATACTGATTTTAGTGCTTCACCAAATTTGAATTTTATATTAGATACTTTTGTTGATGGAATAATAACAGGATTATTAGGAATTGATGAAATTAACATGAAAGTAAATGAAACTTGTTTTCCACTTCCACTGATTAAAATTGTGGTATTTACTGAATTAAAACTATTAGATATATATCCACTTATTCTTCCACTAGATGAATCAAATTTCAATGTCGACGATGGAAGATTAGGTATTATTGAATAAACTAAATTCTTTCCTGTTACTCTACCTAATTCTAATCCATCATATTCTTTTCCACCTTCGATTATTATACTGTCATTATGTGTAATTATTACTGGTTCTACAGATTCTTCGACATTTATTGTGATTGGATTAGATATTTCGCCATTTTCATTGTAACATTTGAATGTATATGATTTACTACTTGGTGGTTCAGTATTTACTTTTCCACTTATCATTCCACTATTTTCATCAAATTTTAATCCTTCAGGTAATGCTGGATCAATTGAATATAATATAGTCTTTGCAACACATTGATATGGTTGAATATCATCATAAATCATCCCAAATATCATTTTCACTTCTTTCTCATATTTTATATTATTAGGTTTCATTGGTAATGTTACATTCATTTCAATTGTTATATCAACATAATCTAAATTATTTGAAGCTGTGAATTTACTTCTCATGGAACTTTCTTCAATCACCATTCCAGATATTAATCCACTCTTTTGGTCTAAACTCAATCCATTTGGCAATTCATCTACTTTATATTCAACATTTTCACCTATCACATAAAATAATTTCAATTCTTTATATTCTTTACCAGCATCTAATATCACTGATTCATTACTCCAAATCATTATTGGATTCTTTGTGGGTAAAACAGTTATGGATATTTCAATTGTTAAACCATCACCACCTGAATATGGATTAGTAGCTTTGAAATAAACTAGTTTTGATGATTCTTCAATATATGGTTGACCAGATATTAAACCAGTTGAATTATCTATTCTTAAGCCACTTATTTCAGTAACCATTGAATAGAATATATCTTTTCCTGAAACTGTGAATAATCTCACTTTCTCATAAAAATCACCTGCTTTGAATGTATAAGATGTTTCTTTACTAATTAAAGATGGACTTTCATCACAACTATTTTCTATTTCGCTCCAAGATTTATCATTATTACAGTATAATGTTCGATTTCCTGATAATTCTGACCTTTTACAACCAATTGTTATTTCTGTCCCAGTTGCAGTTTCTGGTATATCTTCAACTGCTTTACAATATCTTATTGGACATAAATGGAAGTTTATATCGTAAACATCAAGGTAAGCACCAATTTCTCCTACTTTTGTTATATTAAATCTAATTGCTGAATACATAACAGTTGTAGTATAATTAGTAAAGACTTTCTTTAAATTTGTTGGATATGTTATATCAACAAAAGAGCCTATAGTATTCCATTGTGAATTATAATATCCTTCTACTGAAAAATCTTTTGGACCACCTCTTACAGAATAAGCATTAATACTAAACTGATTGAAATATGTATGATAATGATCTTTATATCTCATTATGGCCCAACTAGGAATAGTATCTGTAAACCATTCTGAATTAGGATTTTCATCAAAACCATAAGCAGCATGATAATAATTAGATACTGTATTTGTTTCAGTTACTCTTTTAGCATATTTATTCAGAATTAAACAATCTTCTTTACTTCCTGTTATTCTTAATAAAGATGAACTTATTTCAGGGAAATTGGTTTCTCCATTGAATTTGTGTAATTCCATTGAGATTTCAACTACATTCTCTTCTAACCATACAATTGGTAAAATAAATACTTCATCTGTTATAAAATCATATCGATTATTTGCCATTGTTGAAGGAGATATCTCACCATTTGGTAAATTATTTCGGAATATTTCTCTTCCATTCACTTTTATTATTATTCCACTTATATAACTCACTTTTAAAGCAAAGGCATTATATTTATCTATATCACTAAATCTGTCTATTTTTCTTATATAAATCACATTTCCAGATACTTTGTTTATTTCTGATAATTTCGATTTTGACCATGTTGAATGTTCAGCATTTGGATTATCCCAACCATCTTCATATTGGATTGAATTTTCCCATTCTGTAATATAATCATAATCTGATGTGGAATGAAAACTCTTTTCTAGTTTTGCTACAGAAGAAGCTAATACTGTTCTATCAACAGGAATATCATCTACTAATACATCAATAAAACCATTTCCATAAGATGAAGAACTTGATCTATAAACAGCTGTATATTCATCTTTTGATAAACAATAATCATATTTATAAATATAACCTTCATCCCATCCTTCATCTGATCCTTTCAGTTCAACTATTGCAGTTTTATTTTCATTATCCATTTCAGATGTTTTATAAAGACTAAATCCCCATTCATCTGGACTTGTACTTATACTTCCATTCACATGAATACTTATCATTGATTTGCTTTGCTTAAAACATAACTGATTCATTGTTTCACCATAAAATGTTAAATTGAAATATTTTGGTGTTCCTCCATTCATATTTGATCCTTTTATCTTATATAGTTGTTTTGGTGATTCTTCTGTCACTTTACCTGTTATTGCACAATTTGTTGTATTAAAATGTAAAAATGAAGGTAATTCTGGAGATATTTCACAATAATCTAACAATTTTATCTGTGGTATTATTTTCACTTCATCATTTAAATAAAACTCAACTTTTGTACTTTTAGGATAGTCTATAATTGGTTTTTTTGGAACAGTATTTATATTAAATGTTTTTGATTTATAACGTTGTAATTCTGCTCTATCAGCTAATTTTCCATCAGTATAAAAATCAAAGTAAAAACTTCCATCTCCTTTTTGAAAGTCATTAGCATAAAATTTATAATCTCCAGGAATTAAACATATAACAGGAAAATATAAAGGAAGTGGTCCTGCTGGAATTGTATATTCAACTATTATTTTTCCATTTGTATTTTCAATATCAGTATCAATATATCCAGTTCTTGGATTTATTGTATCAACTACTTCTACAAAATGAGGTTTATATTCACCTGAACATCCACTTATCGCATTTGTCACAATTTTGGTACTTACAAATTCAGTATTGGAATAATAAGCTCGAATTTCCAATGTATAATTTGTTAAATATTCAGTTGCAACAGCTGTTATTCTTCCTGTATATTTATCATATGTAAAGCCACCAGAAACAACTGGTAATTCATAATAAATCACAGAACCACTATCAACACTTATCAATAAATGACTTTCATTTCCAATAAACAAATTCAATTCAGTTATTGATGTTCCTTCATTATCTAAATCTTTTATATGTAATCCTTGAGGTTTAGTATCTCCTATCACTTTTATAGATATTGTGGCATTTACTGTTGAGCCATCTTCTAATTTACCACTTATCACATAGGATGATATATCTTGAACTGTTGTTGGTCTTCCACGAATTGTACAACCAGATAATTCTAAACCAGGAGGTAAACTAGGTTCAGATATACATTCATTTATTTCTTTGTTTCCTTCGATAAATGGAATATTGTCAGATATTCGATTATTCACTATATAAACTGCATAACTAACTCGATATTCAAAATCACCTCTTGGAACAAAATATAAATTACCTGTCAAATATTTATATTCATTATCTATCTCATTCTTATATAACAGTTTTATTCCACTTCCTCCTACATTCTTCATATAATTCACTCTTATGAAGTGATATCCTTCACTTAAGTATTTTGTTCCTGTTTTGCAACTCCAATCATGAATTCCTTTGTGATTTATTACTTCGACATAATCAATAAATAACCAAGATCCTTGAACTGAGGTTAAATTGAATGTATAATTTCCAGATGATTCTATCTTTAAATATCCTTCCCAATTTACTCCAAATTCACTGGCAAAATTGGGAGTTAAACCATCCCAGATTGATTGGATTGGATTATATTCTTCATTTATCTCATCTTCTAATCGAAGTATTTCAGTTTTAACACCTTCACTTGAAGGAGTATAAGGAATTGAACAACTTGTATCAAAATCATCAGATTTAAGATAATAAACAACTATTCCTTTTACATATTTATCAACTACATCAACAAATAAAAATACCATATTGGTTGTGGATGTTTCAGTTGAACATTTTACTGTTAATCGAAGAAGACCAACACGATTAACTTGTCCTTTCAATATATTCTTTGTTATATCAGCTGTTATTTCATTATTTCCTGTTATACATTCACTTGCTAATCCTCTTTCTATTTTGAATGGAATTTCAAAATATGAATTGATTGGCATTGTATAATATTGACTATCAAATGTCAAATAAGAAACAACATCATATTTAGCTAATGATTGATAATATTGAATGGATTGTTCTTCTGTTTCACCTGGTATTTTCCATTTTAACAAAAATTTATAAGAAGCGTAATCTTGCATTTTTACACAATTATAATCACAACATTCTTCTTGTCTATATGCATAATGACCAACTATCTTGATTGAATGATAACCAGATGTTAAATTCATTGAAGTTGTTTTATCTGATTCTTCCCATATACTACATACAGTATTACATTGATGAGAACCTTGATTATAGCTACGACCATTCTCTTTTATTATAGTTAATGCTGTATCAATATATATTCTGTATGTTGTAAAATCTGAATTCTGATGGAATGTATAACTACCTGTTTTCGGAGCATATATAGCTCCTTCCATTGTATAATTCCAATGTTTTACATTATTAGCTGTTAAAAATCCATCCAATTTTTCATCCCAAACAGAATAAGGCATCATTTCCATCTAATCCATCTAAATTGTCTAATATTGTTGTTTTACTGTTAAAAATTGTTTTAATGTAGAAAGAATAACCACATGTGAAGGTATTTACATCATCCACTCTCACATTTAAACCTGATTTTATAACTTTATCAGTTCTTGAGATTATAATTGAAGTTGAAGTTGTGCTTTTACCAGCTGGATTTTCAGCATTTATTGTTACTCTATTATTGTTATATAACATTAAATATATACGTTATTGGATCTTCTGGAGGTGGTAATTCATCAATTTGTAGTATTCCATCAGTTGATATTGAAATTGGATATGAACCAGCTGGATTAAAACTAATTGACCAACTTTTCACTTTTTTATCACTTTTACAGGGGAAATAATCGGTTATAATGGCAGAAATGTATAATTCCATTAATCCACAAGTTAAACGTGGTTGGAATATCCCAAACTACACAATAAATTCACAAAATATACTTTTCATTTCGATAGAAGCTGTCATCATCGAACCATCAGATGACTTTAAGGTAACGGTATAATTTGCTTGATATTGCTCTTGAGGAGTACCACTAATCACTCCACTTGTTTGATCTAAAGAGAGACCTTTACTCAATAAAGGGGAAATTGAGAATGTCCCACCTTCTAGAGTCATATTTGGTTGGTTTGGAGTGATTTCTTTACCTACAACATAATCTGGTTTTGAATTTCCATAACTGAAGGAATCTTGTGCATTTGAGTGAGTTAAACATAAAACTATATGGATTTAATAAAAGAATATACAAATAATTAGGAGTATTATCTTTTTCATTATGAGATTTTTCGTTTTTATGTCAATCGTCATTTAAAAAATAATAAGATCTAAGGTAATGTTTGTGTTAGATAATTCTTAATGAGAGTAATGCTGATGATATTTTTATGATAGATAAGCAGAATAAAGTAATCTCATTTTGTTATTAGTTTGTAACACTATTATTTATTCAATAGAAGTAAAAAAATTAGTTATAAGAGAAAGTATAGTCATTCAATATTAATTAGGAATTTTGTTTATATCTGGAGTATGTTGCTTCAATTTCTTTGAAAGATTTCAAATCAAACACTTTATAATCCTCACATATATTTCCTAGATCATCAACATAATATGCATTTTTAGATCCTTCAGCTTTTAAAGCTTCTAAATAATCTGTTTTTAATACATCAATAGTAAATTCCATTTGAATCACTAAATCTCTTGCTTCTTCACATCCTTCCATATAGTTCATATCAACAAAAACATCAGGAATGTTTTTACAGCCTGCTTTTGTAAGAAGATTCTTTGTATAATCTGTTGCATAAACTCCTGATTTTGAATCTCTTAATTGTTTCACACTTATTAAAGTGTTTTCTTTATTATCTTTTCTTATCATATCAAATTCATATCGGAATATCAATCGATCACCACCTTCAGATGTGATATTACCTACTCCAACAAATGTATTGTTACTTTCATAAAATGATTCAATTATATGAGTATCATCATAGTCCTCTGCATTATGAAGTTCTGCTCCTAAATAAAATGGAATTGGATATAAAGCCTTTTCGTTGGCTTTTATATGGCAATGATGTAACTTTGACATTCTTTCTTTAAGATTCTTTGAGTAATGATATAACAATCCCATAGATTTATCATTTCTTAAATTATCATGCTGATAACTATGATGGTGGTGATGTAACATCTTAGAATTTTGAGCTTATCTCATTAGAAACAGCTCCAGCGAAACTTGATATAGTAATAATGCCTATACAAATTGTAATTTATCAGACTATACACAATAAAGCCAAGATTTTCATTTCAAAATGAAAATACACTTTAAAACGAATATATTTTTATTTTGTATTGGAATGTTTTTTAATTTCAAGTCAACCATATTCCTGTTATATATAATAACTATCTGTAATGCAGAATTGATACTCCCAAAACGTGAAAAAAAGGATGTTGATGATAGAGAAATAAAACAAGCAGCAAATGTATAAAGAGAATGTTTATATAATGTTAGTTTGCTCTCGAACAACTTAAAATGACTTCAGAAACTGGAATATATGAGACAATTGCCATTACAGAAATTATTACAGCATTTATTCAAGTATTATTAAATATAGAATATATGGTTATTAGGAAGGTCCAAGATACAGAGATATAATTTTAACAGTTAGATTAGATAGTCCATACTTAAAGAACCCTGAAACTAAGACATATTACGAAATAATAGTGTTTAAAGGTAAGTATGATTATGCTGGTTGGTCAATAGATGAATTTCCTGTAATGAAAGAAGATGCAGTAGAAGAATTTTACATAGAGAAAGTAAGAAAAGAAACAAAGAAAAGAGAAAATTATTTAAAAGAGTTGATTGATTCAAATGAAGAAATACCAGATATAGATAAATATTGGGTAGAATTTCCACCGGTAAGTGAAGAACAGTATCGTAGACTAAAACAAGAAGAAGATCATGAGCTTGAAACAATAAGAAATGATATGGAAAACTATGAGTTATAAGTATAGAATTAAATCTTACTTTTTTATTTATTTTTTTAATTACAAGTGTTATATATTGGTTTTAATTTAAAAATAAAATATTATTAAAATGTAAAATAGATAAATAAATAATGATAAATAAATGATTTATCTAAATCTAGTCTGATTGTTTGAATCAACAAATATAATATTCAATAGTTTCTTAATTCTTTCAATCATTTCCAATAATCACGTCCTCTCTAACATCAGGAGGTTGTATAGTCCAATTTGACTGACATTGTTCATAATTCACACTTTTTATCCTTCTAGTATGTCTTACATGACCAACTTCTACAGGTAACACACATCCTCTTAATTTACTACTTCCATCACCAACTACATGAATATCAACTTCATATAACATCGAAGGTTTCGTATAAACATTCTTTATCACATATCCTGGCTTTAATATACAATATTCCCTGTATTTAAATATATCAGAATCGTGGATATCTGTTATTAATCTATCTTCTTTATTATATACTTCCTGATGGTAAAAGAATGATCTAAAGGTATAATAGTGATTATGTAATTTATCATAATTATATAAAGTGTTTAAAATATTCTTTCCTTCATTTGGCCAGATTATTTCATCTAAATCGCTGAATATTATGTTCTTTGATATTTTCATATTTCTATATAAACAATCATCATTTTTAAATACTTGACCAAATCCCTGATACTTGATAAGTGGGTTAAATTCAATTGTATTATTCCATGTTATGATTTCTGTAATATTTAAATTTTCATAATATTTCAATACTTTATCAACTTCGCTGGATACTGATGTTTTGTATATTGTAAAATGATTCACTCCAAAGTATCTATAAGATTCAATTGTCTGTATTAATCTATTAGCCGCTGTATAATTCACCATTTTGCAAAAACATACACTTAATTTATATTTGGGTTTACCATTGTATGCATATGATATAGGTATTTGTTTTCCGTTTAAATACAGTTTCTTTGGATAGTTTATGTAATTCACTTTTACTATAACGTGAGAATGTGGTTTATCATTGATTTTGTATGATACAAAACGATATGTACAGTCTGCAGAGAAACTTTTGAACTCTAATCTGCATGACATATTCGGAAATGAGTTTTCTGAATTAATAAACACTCTTACAGCCATAATTCTTTTATCATAATATGCGTTTATTACATACACATTCGGAAATAGCTCTATTGATAGTAATTTATCCGATAGTTTTGATCTGTAAGTCCTTACCATCATAAAATATTTGGGTAAAAATAAATAAATAAGTCCTAATATGCCTAAAATATACGTAACTCCAATAGTTATAATAGTAGTATAGCTCACATTCATCTATTTGCTTTGATCTTTAGTTAAATACAAAAAATAGAAACGAATATATTTTAATAACGATTCAAAAATGTCATTCGTAAATATTGATCAGCTGGCTTATTCTAAGGCAATTCTACACTGTTGTAAGTACACCTCTGAGTTCGTGTGTGGAGTGCTGACTGGAACTCAAGAAAAAGAGAACATTATGATAAATGACTCATTCCCTCTGTTTCATCGTAATTTACTTCCAAGCTCCCTTAGAAACGGCCTTTTCAATGGTATTATAAGTTTTATAGTTTTTAGATCGAAAATTACTTAAAAGAGAGTGAAGGAAACGTAGCAATTGTTGGATTTTACTATGCAAACGAATTATTTATTGATACTCAAATACCTAAAAGTGTACTATCTGTGATGGCAACCATTGAAACTCATTTCCCAAAAGCTATTTTGATGCAAGTATGGATAGTGTTGTTATATTTTCATAGATTGTGAATTCTGAATTGAATGATCCAAAATGTTCAGCAATTCATTGTTATTCAAAACGAGGAGGAAACTGGTGTGATATTGAACAAGATAAAGTAGAAATATCTGAAGAAACCATAGAATGTGCAAATATGTTGTTGTATCATGAACGATTTACTGATTTGATTGATTTTGATGATCATTTGAACAATATTGAGTTAGATTGGAGAAATATTGACTTAATATCGTTCATATCACCCTTAAATTAATATAAAATCCGCATAAATTATATGTTTAACTTAATGTATTTTTCAAGATAATAAACAAAAGAAACATAATATTAACATAATATAAAGCAGGATTTATTCTTTTGAAAAACTGAATAAATAAACATGTACATTTTTACACATAAACAATAATTCTATTTCTTCTCACTAAATTTAATATCCGGTGTTTTATGACGAGGATTAGGTGGTGATAATGAAGATGGATTTGTCATATATACTGATTTAGACTTAATAATAGAAGGAACAATTAACTCTTTACTCATATTCCAAGTATCATCAACTGCTTGTTGTGTAACATTTGTAGTACTACAACATTCTGTAGCAGCTCTTTGTCGCCTTTTATTAATACTTTTTGAATGCTTGTATTTACTACTTGAATAACGACTTAACAAATGTTTGCTGTTGTTGTAATTGTTGTTGTTGCTGTTGTTGTTGTTGTTCATATTTTCTCTTTCTATAAAACATTGACATTGAATTCTTTCGTTTATTAAAAGCATTATTGTTATTCATTTCACTTGGACTAAGCGCATTTGAACGTACTATCAGTTGAACCAGTATAATCATAATAATGAGGTAAAATCAATTGGAAAAAGCAAGTAACAATCATAGAGAATGATATATTGGATATATAAAGTGGATAATGACTATCAATTCTTATAACACTAAATCCAACACCAAATACAAGTGTAATTAATAACATACACAATGGTCCTTTCACAGTAAGAGTGTAAGTGTGTAAGAAACAAAGAACTAATACCTAATTTTATGTAATTCAAACCTGCAATTATTAACAAAATACCAACAATCGGGAGAGGAGTGTATTGAAAGAATGACATTATTGCTGGAAATAATGAAATAATTATTTGAAATATGGAATATATAATGATTGGTGCATATGTAATTGAAGTAGAATGAGTTAGATGAGTTATAAATGGTGAAATTGTCAGTGGTGTAATACCAAAAAATGAACTGATTATTGTGTAAATTCCTTGAATTATTAAATACTTTATATATTTTTCTTTTGATATTGTTTTTGTACCTTTTACTTTACTTGGAAGAAAATTTGAAATATTATCAATTTCAGAGAGTAATGATAAAGGCATAATCACAAAAAATGGTTTGACTTTCCATTTGAATAAACAGGAAATTACTTTTATCGAATCTTTATTATATCCAATTACCTTAAGATTTTTAGACCAATCCGTGTTAATTACTGTATTTGAATATTTATGATCAAATATGTAAAATAATAAACATATTATATATCCAATAACATACAACCAAATTGGAATATATCTAACAATAACTTGCAATGTAAAACCACTTGAAAATGCTAATAATAAAAACAAGATTAGTAATATAGAAATATGTTTAGATTGTACTGTCGCTCTAAATGGATTATATCCGTTTATCATTAGTGCATATAAGCTGATTGTACAACCTACAGAAAAACATAAACCTGATAATATTTCGGATTGAAAAAATTGATTGTAATTGAATTTGACATACTTTATAAACAATGCTAATATAAATAGTAATACTCCAGAAACTAATACTCCTAACTTTATCTCGGCCATTGCCTCATAAAAACCATCATCCACAATATTTTTAGGATAGTCTGAAAATTGATTATGTTTTACATTATTAAATATTGTTTTGTAAAGTGTCGAATTAAAATCACTCTCTGATATGTGGTCAAATATGTATTTCGACTGTTCTTCAAGTAACAATTCTCTCATGGCAAAACTATATACTATATTAGGTGCATAACTAATAGCAAAAGGAAAATGTAAAGCTTTTATTGACACAATGTTATATATTCCCGAAAACAAGAATGTAAACGAACTATTTTGCGGCAATAGAAAATGTGATGTTGAATAAGCTACTAATATCATCAAAAATAATTTTATTGAGTCAATGTATGCTAGTTTATTATATCTATAATTATACTCTGAAGTTGACCAAAATACTTCATTTTTATTAGTACTGGATCTGTTGGTACAACAATGATATTACTTCTACGTGTTTCACTCATTCTAGTGAGATAAATAGAAAAACGATAGAAATGTTCAAAACGAATAGTTTTCAGTAACTGTACAAAATGTATTTTTTTCTTTATTTTTAATCAACCAAATACAATATATATATTATAAATAAATAAATAAATAAAACTTTACTTCACTTAACTCTTGACAAATCTATAACATTAATAATAATATAATAACAAATCAAATAAAGATTAGTATTTATAATCAGAGTTTAGGTAATAATCAAGTATATTTTCAAAAGGGTAGAGAAAATATTCATTCTAGAGGTACTAAAAACTCATCAATTTATAAAATAATATTATAGTAAATCAGACTTAAAAAGCTCGATGAAAACGATCATGGTTTTATCACGTTCAATTAAGAGTCATCACAGTTATATATATATATATATATATCATGAGCTTAGACAGCCAAGGGGTTGTCTTCACTAGTAATTCAGAGACTCTAGTCTAGTGTTGTCATCATTGCTCTTAATGATATATATACATATTAATATGAGGATAATAGATATATATATAATAATCAGTGCAAAAGTTCACATCATTATTAATTTATCAGATGTCCCTATTTTTGCTTAAAAATCCTCATATATTATAAAAGAATAGATAGTGTATAAAGTAATAATAATAATATATACCTTTCTAACTTCTCATTATTTCAATGTAATTCATTTAACATATCTACTATAATATAATTAAATAAATAATAATAGATTTAATAGAGTTTAATAATAATAATATTGATCAGTGCAAGGATGATCGTTTTCCTCTTTCATTAATATTCAGAGAGATTCCTATTGATTTTGTTCATCATAATCAAATATTATTAATACACAATATATATATATATAATTATTTATCAGAAGGAAGGCAGCGTTTCGTGTAAGATTTCATTATATATATCAAGACGAAACATTTATAACATCATCAAATAATTATATATAAAAGTAGTATCTATCTCAGAGATCTTGGTGATATTTTTGTCGTCATATATTATCAAGAGTAGCAAATATAGAAATCATCGATAGATATTATATATGATTAACAGAATTAAGAAAATTGGAGTTTATATTTATACCTTTCTATTCTCTCCTGTTAGTTTATCATACCGTTAATTATCATAACCTATAACAAAATATAAATATAAATTCATAATTAAGAAAATGAAGATTTATAAATAATAACTATATAATGAATTCCTCATAGAATACAAAACGCTTTTCATATAATTTCAAAGGTGTCCAAAGTTAAGATCATTGGTTTCATTAATAGCAATATATAGATAATAATATTAAACGTGGTCATTATCACCAAGACTGGCAAGACTTAGTGATATAAAGGTGTGTATGAAATCAGCGTCGATCATACGGGGTAAGAAGACAAATATATCATTCCACATTTAATATTATATATAAATAAGTAATATAAATAAGTGTATATAGTTCATGGTCCATCGGTAGTATCACTGGCAAGAGATACTACCCTTACAAAGATTGAAATCAGCTTCAATCATACGGGGTAAGAAGACAATATCGTCATACCATGATAGTAAGTAATATAGTATATAATATACATGAATCAATGATGAATATTGGTCAAATCATGAATAATCTTCAAAATGCAAAAATGAAGATGAAGTTTGTGATTGGATCAAATCATGTTCTGCATTTTTATTTGATAGAATATTTTCATTGTTCTATTCTTCTTTTCATCTCTTCATCTAAAGAATAATGATTTTGTATTTTATTTATATTTTTGATATAACATTTCTGTTTACTTGTTGTTTTAATCACTTTAGTTATTCTATTTCTATTTTTTTCTAAAATTCAAATTCAGTTCAGCAAGAATAACAATAGAAAGTGTATTAATTACATATTCTAGATGTAAATACAAGCACAATCAAAAAAATAAAATATGTTCGGCTTGACAGTTTTTTAAATAAATCCGTCTTTTCTTCTGATGAAGCGAATCTGTCTTTGTTTTGTTGTGCTTATCACTGCAAATATACTATGTCGTATCTATTTTTGTTGTCTATTTGATAGTTTTTTACATAATTACATATTTTTGGTTGCAAGTATCGAATTCACAAATAAATGGAAATAATACAAATGAAATAATTGATAGAAAACCAATACTACTATCTGATGATTCAAATAATGTAAATCATGGTGATAATAACAAAAAGTCATTATATAATATAAATGAAATAGTTCCAACCCAAAATTCAAAACACTTAAGAAATGAAGATATAGAAAAATCAGAACCACCAACAACAAAACCTCCAAATTCTCAAACAGAACCACCTAACCCAACAACCCTATTACCAACAGTTTATAACAATCAAAAATCTCAAAATGATATAAAATTTTCAAGAACAAATACATCCGCATTGCCAATATACATAATTAAGCTCTATGAGAATAAATCACCTCATCAAGATTATCCTGCTGTTGGTACATACAATATAGACACGCAATACAAAAGAGCCATAGTATTTATCGCATTCAGAAGATGTGCAATATTTGAAAAAGTATTTCAATCATACAAATCTTTACCACTTTTTCCCTATTTTGATGTAATTATATCCGTTGAAACTAACCGTAATAAAACCATCAGTTGTATGAAAAACCTAATCAATCGATATCAGAATGAAAATGGTAATATAATAACATTAATATTTCAACACAATTATACCTATTATTCTAAACGAAAATTACGAACTGGACCTCCACGAATCACTCATCATTATTACTATTTATTACATACATTATTTAATTGTTATAATTATGATTATTTATATATTGCTGAAGATGATATTAAAGCCACAGATGATACTTTAGACTATATAATGCAAGCAGAATACCTATTAAGAGAAGATCAATCATTATTCTGTATAAACACATTCAATCGTCAAGCTAAACAAGGATTGGTACAGAATTCAAAAAGATTATTTCGTACAGATATGAATGTGGGATGGGGATGGGTGCTCGGAAAAGATAAGGGAAAAGATTTAATAAAAAAATGGCCGTTACATAATAAGTTATATATATGGGATAATTGGGTGTTAATGTATATGGATATAATGAACTATGAGTGTATATCACCAGAGATACCAAGATCTATTCATATTGGTAAAAAAGGAACTACAATGAATAGGAAAACTTATGAAAAAGAGGCTGTAAGAGTGTATAGTGAAGAAAAGAGTGGATTTAATTTTGGTGATTTATCTTATCTATTACAAGATAATTATGAAGAATATATGAAGTCTTTATTTGTGAATGGAAAGATTATTAATTATAATGACTTAGATTTGAATAGATTTGGTAATGATAAAACTTATATTTTACCATACTATTTATCAGATTATCCTACAATTAATAAAGTAATTCAAACTAGCCATATCCCTAGAGATAAACATAAAGGTACTTATGTATTTTATGGTAAAGATTGGAAGTTAATTATAGCTGAAAGAAGCTTATCTCCTTATCTACCTGATAATCAGAAATTGAAGTTGAAAAATAATACTGAACTTATTGTAGGTGCTAAAGGAGATGATTGTGATAAGACGTGTGGTAATTATCGTAAAGGGAAAACAAGATATAAATGTGATGTGTTGTCGCTGATTGTAATTAGTCGACCACACATCGCTGGTAAATATTTAGATTGTCCCTGTTATTTTTATGATGCTTCTTTCACTTCCCCGTCATTATTAGGAAGTAATTCGGGTACTGGCGGTGATGGTTGTTGCTTGATCGGTAATGATGCTAATTTCAAATGTGATGGTAAGCACAAGTCTTCAACAAGATTATGCCCTTGTTTGCCGATTTAAGAAATTTTTCGGTGTTCATTTAGAATATGTGACAAACACATGTAAATTATTGTTTTTTATCATTTATTATCGATTGTTTTTGCTTATTTTGAATATAATAATTTGACCAATCAAAACAGCCATTCGTTGAATTACATCCTTCGTCATTTTTATTCGTTACACGCATCTTATTCTTTTAATTTCTTCTCGAATTTATCACTGAATCAATGGCAATTAAAATCGGAATCAATGGTTTTGGTCGTATTGGACGTTTAGTATGCAGAGTAGCTTGTGGTCGTAAAGACTGTGAAGTTGTTGCAATTAACGATCCCTTCATGACCTTAGATTATTTAATTTATTTATTCAAATACGATTCAGTTCATGGAAGATTCGAAGGAACTATTGAGAATAAAGGAGGAAAGTTATTCATCAATGGTAAAGAAGTCCAATTCTTCAACTGGTATTATTTATATAATCTTATGATATAGCAAAGAACCAAGTGAAATCCCATGGGGCAAAGCTGGTGCTGATTATGTTTGCGAATCAACTGGTGTATTCACAACAACCGAAGGTGCTTCAAAACACATCAAGGGTGGATGCAAAAAAGTTGTCATCTCAGCCCCACCAAAGGATGATACTCCAATGTTTGTAATGGGAGTAAACAATGAAAAGTATGAAACAAAGATGAATGTTGTTTCAAACGCTTCATGTACAACCAATTGCTTAGCTCCATTAGCTAAAGTCATCCATGAAAACTACAAAATCATTGAAGGTTTAATGACAACCTGCCATGCTGTTACAGCTACACAATTAACAGTAGATGGGCCATCAAAAGGAGGTAAAGATTGGAGAGCTGGAAGATGCGCTGGTAATAACATCATTCCATCAACCACTGGTGCTGCTAAAGCTGTAGGTAAAGTTATTCCAGAATTGAACGGTAAGTTGACAGGTATGGCATTCCGTGTACCAACTGCTGATGTTTCAGTTGTTGATTTAACAGTAAGAATTGAAAAAGCCGCTAAATATGAAGATATCTGCAAAACATTAAAGGCTGCTGCTGAAGGTCCATTAAAGGGAGTTTTAGGATACACTGAAGATGAAGTTGTTAGCAACGATTTCAGAGGTTGTGCTAATTCATCAACCTTTGATGCTAAAGCCGGTATTATGTTAAACGAACACTTCGTTAAATTAGTAGCTTGGTATGATAACGAATGGGGCTATAGTAACAGATTGGTTGATTTGATGTTATATATGGATACAAAGAAGTAAATTAATTAATCCATAGTAAACTACACAAAATTATGTTGTTTTGGGGGGATTAAATAAATTAATGTAATAAAAACACTACTTGATAAATAAATAAAACGTAAATTACTCTTAATCATACAATTGAAATAATTCAGCAACTGACTCACTTCGTTTTGTCTTTAATCCAGCTCTTGGCATGTAATAGCAGTCTGTACACTGATCTGCTATATATTTCTGTAAAGAAATTGGTATTTGCAATAAAACTTCTTTTGTCTTTTTATCTAGATTTTCATCATTCATATATCTATTTTCTTTATCTAATGGATATTTCTGTCTTATCTTCTCCATCATATTCTTTCTGTCATCATCCATTTGTTTTATTAATGGCATATTTTCATCATCATACCAAGTGTTATATGTACAAATCTTATCTCTAGCTAAACAGAAATTATTCAAATCTTCTTCTGGATCATACAAAGCTTCATTAACATCAAATTTACTTTTACCTTCTCCTCCTCCTCTTTTTGTTGTTGTTCCTGTAGATGTTCCTTTTCTATTCTTACTTTCTGCTTTTGCTTTTCGCTCCATTTCAGATTGTAGCTTTTCTGCTTTTCTATATTGTTCTAACATTGATTTTGACATATCATATGGTTCGGGAAATACAATCTTGTTTTCTGCTGTTGGTAATCTTAAATAATCTTCTCTATGAGGATTATTCAATTCTGGAGGTGGTCTTTTTTGTTTTGTTATTATGCTGTGTTATAAACTTCATCCTTTGGACAATTTGCATTAAATGTTTTTAATAAATTTGATGGATGTGTTGGATTGACATTTCCACTTCCATATATACATAATGGCTTTTTTGGAGGTGGTGGATCAATATTAAATTTCTTTTTTAATTCATTTTCTCTAGCTTCAGATGCTTCTATCTTCTTTTGAAATTTCCAATTCTTTGTAACGTGAGGTGGTTTGCTTCTACCAAGACTTTTCTATTATAATAATTATTATTATATATAAAAATACACTTAGTATTTTACTTTCAACTTTCTTTAGCTTTTCTTTTTCTTTGTTGACTTTAGATTCTTTGAATTTCTTAATCTTATCAGCTCTTTCTTTTTGTGGGTTTGATGAAGGATAATCTATCATTTTTCTCAAATCAACTTTATCTCTGTATTCTGATTTTGATCGTTAATATACTTTTTGGTTTTCCAGTGTTTAACATTGAATCTGATGATATTTTTGGTTTTTTATTATCCTCTATTGTTTGTGTAGAAAAAGAACTTAGCATCTGAACTGGTTTATTTTTCTCTAACGTTTTAGTTTTATTCAATGTTGCTTTTCTGTATTGTGTTTTAACAAAATCAACAATTTTTGGTTGTGTTACTGATGAAGATAATTCATAATCTTCACTCCTTATATCATTTTCTTCATTGTCATTATCCATTTGTACACCTGTATCTGTTTGAGTTCCTTCTTCTCTATCATAATAATTTTCATCTTCATTTTCATATTCATCATAATTACAATCATTATCATATTCTTCTTCCTCCTCCTCTTCATATTCATTTTCATTATTATCATTATTACTATTATTGTATTGATTAGAAGTATAAAGATTTGCTTCATTGCTTCTGACTTGAGCTAAATGTGGTTTAAATGAAGATTTATATTCTGTTTCCCATCTATCAGGAATAGCTATTTTGTTATTAGGATTGGGTTCATTAATATCATGCTATTAATAAAAACATTCGCAAATATACTTTTATAACATAATTATAATATGGTGGACATGTATAATATTCATCATTGAGATGACAACCATTATGCACTAACATATTAATGAGAAAATGAAATTTATATAAAATTCAACAGCTAGTTTTTTAAATTTACAGTTTTATCACGATTGTTTTTGATCGATTGTTAATAATTTAGAATTGTTAGCATCGATTGTACTTCTCACTTGATTTTTATTAATTTTTTCATCTATTATACACATATTTTACTTGTTTTTTGTAGGCAACAATAAAAGAAAATGAAAATAGTTATATCACCTACTTTATTTCGTCATATGTTACACGCTACATTGTTAATGATAGTTTTGGTTGTTGTGTTTGGTTTTCTTCCTGTTTTTATATCATATGCACTTTATCCAAAAGTAGAAGATGTTGCTGTTATTGTAAGATGTAAGATGTTGACATTACCTCAAAAACGAAGAATTGAGAAATATAATTCAACAGTTAGTAGATATTTTGATTTTTGGATGTTTTATGATGCTACTGGTGATGTTAACTATCACCACTTTTACATTACAAGTAATGATATTTTAAAAGTATATCCAAAAATGCAGTCAATAAGAGATAGATGTTCAAAACTCACATCGCTTTCTAATGCAGCATTTTATCAACGTATCTCCTTCACAGAAAGCATAATTATTTGGCTTGATCAATTTGGTCATAAATACAGTCAAATTTGGATATTTGAACAGGATTTAGGTTATGCAGGTAATATAGGTAATTTCTTCTACTCCTATTATGAAGATAAAACTGATTTTCTTCTTTTAAATTATGATAATATGAGTAAAATGAATGAAAATAAAACATACGATTATAAATCATGTCAAAGTGACAAATATAGTGAAAGAATAAAATCAGAAAGGTATGATTTGTATGTAACTAACCCCATTTTAATGAGATTTTCAAGAAGAGCTTTGGAATATATACATGAAGAACATGCTAAAGGATTTCACGCTAATAGTGGGCAATTCGTTCCTTATATGATTGGACATTATAATTTAACATATAAAATAATATCTGATAAATATATTGGTGAATTGAATCCCAAGAATCCAATTAATGAAAGTAATTGGATGGATATTCAATGGAACTATGATAAGAAGAATAAATTCTATCATCCGCTCAATTTTTAATAGCAACTTAGTAATTATTTATTTATTTTAGTTTGTTTATTGATGTGATAAATTCAATTTACATATTTTGGTAAATAGAAAGGTAAATTACTGTCACTAGTTGTTGTGTTTTTTGTTTTTAAAAAAATGTCTTATTACCAGGATCCTAACGATGTGTATAGACAATTAAACAGAGTAACAATGGAATCTCAAAAGAAAGATGAATTAATTATGGAATTAGAAAAAGAAAGAGACTATTTAAGAGTATATTTTGCATTTTTATCCTCTTAGAATCGTAGTACAGAATTTGAAAAACAATTAAATGAAGCTAAAACTACCATTTACCAATATGAAGGAAAGATTAACAGCATTAGTTCAAACTCTATTCCTTATGATAAGCATGTCAATTATGTAAATGAACAAATAGGAACAAGACAAAAACAACTTGAGCAAATTATTAGAGATAAAGATAGAGTAGAAAATCAGTATTCAGCAACGCAAAACCAACTAGAAGCATTATCAAGTCAAGTTCAAGCATTACAAGCAGATAATAATCAATTGAGAAGATTATTAGCAAAGGAAACCCAATCCCACGACGGTGCTTTAGAATCATTGACAAGAGAGAATCGTAGAAATGTGACACAACTCCAGCAATTAGAGTCAGAAAGAAGAAATTTATCGGAAGAAATTGTACAACTAAAACTCACAATTGAAAGACAATTAAATGTATATATATATATCAATATGTTTAATATATGTAATAATTATTATTGAATAGAATCAATCAGATAGAGACAGAATATATGAAGAACAAATCGAACAATTGAAACACAAAATCATCGATATGGAAGATCATTCAAGCAGTACCCTTCTAGAAACATCAGACAAATTAACAATGATGTCTCATAAATCAAGAGAACAAAGTGAATTAATAGAATCCCTCACAAGGGATTTAAAACAGTGTATGACTGAAAAAACATTAATCAAAAATGATTTAAGTGATAGAATTAATGCATTAATATCTCAACGTAATGTTTTTGCTACTCATATGTCAGAGATGGAGACAATATGGAACGAAAAATTACAAGCAATTAGTGAAGAAAGAGATAAGCTTCAATCTCAATTGAAATCAATGATAATTGAATTAAAGCATTTATCTGACAATCCAGCTGTAATTACTGCCAGAAAACATGCTAAAGAAATGGAAGAAAAATTGAAAAGTAATGAAAATGATATGAACTTATTAATGGAAAGTATTAAACAAGAGAAATCCACTTTAATCGGAAGAATCCATGATCAAGCTATTAGTATACATGATTTGACAGAACAAGATAAATCATCAGATAAAAATTGGATTAATTTAGCAGTCAATAATGATAGTGTCTTACCTAATACAACTACAAATATTATCGGATCATTTTCAAAAATAGGAAATGTTAATTCACCTAGTGTAAACAATAATAATTCAATAAATAATAGTTTGTTAAATAATACACCTGCTACTAATGGTGCTAATACAAGATCTTATTCGTTTATGGATAGTAATAGCAATACAGCTTCTCCTTATCGTTCATCTCCAATGAGAGATTATTCAACATCATCATCATCAACATCAACAGCTAATATTAATAGCAATAGATATACTATTGGTAAAACAGCTGATATTAATATTAATAATACTAATTCAAAGAAAGCTTTATTTGATAATGATTTACCTTCATTTTTGAAGTAAATAGAGTGATAGTAATAATAACATTATATTTTATTATACTTTATTGGTTGTGTTTTTGTATTTTCACAAAATAAACAATTATATAAAAATGAAATGAGTTATTAATGAAAGTATATATAAGATTTAGTAATAATAAAAGCGAAATATAAGAAGAATATTATATTCTAATATAATAATACTCTCTTGTTTTTAATGATGCATATACTATATTAATTTCTTTTTTTTCTTTTCTTTTTGTAGAAAAATCCAAATCACTCATCATTCTTTCTATTTTTGATGCTGGATAATCTTCTAATATTTCAGGATGTTTACTGAAATAGGTTATTCTCTTTCTCACATCATGACTACATTTTCTATACAATAATTTTCCACTCAATTCTCCTGGATAATCTACATCCCAATCGTATAAAAATAATCTTAAATTATTTCGACTTAATAATGAACATAATATAAATATTTCTTCTTCTAATTCATCTTTGAATTCTTTACTCTATATTATAATATTACAATACAATATTATTGATATACATTCTCTAATTCTTTTCTTTCATATTCTCTTACAGCTTTTTTAATAAATTCCCATGGATATAAATAATTTTCTTCTAAATGAATAATATCTTCACTATCACATATATAAATATCTTCTAAGAACAATTTGATTTGATCAGTAGTCATATATGCTTCATTACATCTATCCCACTTTGATAAACAGCCATTATCTCTGTAATATTTGTACATATGTCTAAAATTTATAAAAGAATGTTTAATATACTCAAAAGCTTCTTTAACTGATTTTACTCTTGCATTAACATATTTTTCTTCATCACTCATTTCTCTTGCTGTATTTAATATAAACTTTGTTAATCCTCCAACTGCAAATGCTACTCCTCCAGCTACTATACACAATGATGCTGCTGGTAATGCTATTGCACTGGCTGCTAAAGCATATGGTGTAGCAGCCATTGCTCCAAGTGATGCAGCTGATGAAGCAACATTAATAGCTAATCCAACATCATCCTAAATCATTATATCATATTAAATATACTTTTGTTTCTTCATATTCTTTAACAGCAAATGCTAAATCTACAACAGCTGAAGCACCTAATGCTAATGAAGGTGTAAGAGCTTTTAATCCTTTTGCTGTATATCCTGCATATCTAGCGCCTTCTCTAAATGCAAGCGTTGTTCCAACTGTTAACGATGAGGTAACACCTCCTGCTACTGTATTATATGCCACATTTCTTGCTCTTTCAATATAATCAGTATTCAAATGATATTTTCTGATTATATCATTTATCATTTCTTGTTTATCTCTATATTCTTTATAACACATAAATATATACTTTTTATAATCATAACTATTATAACAGAACTTTATTTGTAATTCTTCATATATACCTTTAAATAGTTTTATTCTGTCATCTATTGTTTCACATCTATTGAATATCACTTCATAATCATTACATCTGATTGGTAATTCTATTAATAATCGATTCAAGAATCTATTATTATTATTATATGGCATATATATACCCTTCACTCATTCTTTTTATTACTTCGACTATTCTATCAGATTCACTTTTGTTTTTGAATTCTTGGTATAATCCTTCAGCTGCACCAAATAATGAACCAAATACAGCAGCACTTAGCAAATAAAGCTTTTACATTAGTTTGATTTGCTTTAGCTCTTTTTCTATATGCAGCATTTCTCTTATTTCTGGAAGGATGAAGACTTTGACCCTTTTGGACGTTGAATAGAAGGAGGATGAGGTGAATGATTCTTTACTTTTGGTACTTTCAAGTTCTTAACAGCCATGCTATTATTATATCTCCACCTTCCACCATTTGAAGTGATATTAGGTTGATTATAATCGGAATCTTTATCAAATACTGAATCTGTTCTTTGGAATCTGTGAATCTTATAGCTATGCATATATTCAAGTTGTTCCACTTCCTTATCTCCTTTGAAGCTTCAAGGTTTTTTATCATTTGTATAGCTTTTTCTTTCTTCATTCCATATATTTCTGGATAATCTACAGGAATCTCTTCAATTTGTCTGTTATATTCATCTATAACTATTTGTATCTGTTCTTCATCTGACCAGCATGATTCTATATCGCTATCTTGGTTAACTGAAGAAAGATCCATATGTTAAGAAATTCAGAGTTGGACAAACCTCAATGTTGGCTCGAACCCATTTTTTGATGAAATATCTTCTTATAACACCATTCAAATAATAAGAGTGTAATGAATGCGTTCTATACAAGTTGCCAATCGTTTATCATATTCATGTGCAAATTCTCATTTCAAACGACACGACATATTATTACTTCTATATATAGAAAATTAGACAATATTTTGATGGTGGGATTTTCATAAATATTGCTTATGTAATTAATTCGAAAAAATGAAAAATATAGAAACTGAAACGATATAATTTTTTGAAATACATTTTAAAATCAAATTTGATGTTAAATGATGGCGATAAATCAAATAATAATTTCAGTGATATTATTGCACAATTATAATATATTGACACAGACTATATAACTAATAATGAAATATGATAAAATATTTAATGATAAATTAATAATATTTGAATAGAATATCATCATTATACATATATTACATATATTATGTATATATATCCCTTTTCTTTAACGAATTTAAAATTTGATTTATTTCACATCTTTCATTTCTTTTTGTAGAAAAATCCAAATCACTCATCATTCTTTCTATTTTTGATGCTGGATAATCTTCTAATATTTCAGGATGTTTACTGAAATAGGTTATTCTCTTTCTCACATCATGACTACATTTTCTATACAATAATTTTCCACTCAATTCTCCTGGATAATCTACATCCCAATCGTATAAAAATAATCTTAAATTATTTCGACTTAATAATGAACATAATATAAATATTTCTTCTTCTAATTCATCTTTGAATTCTTTACTCTATATTATAATATTACAATACAATATTATTGATATACATTCTCTAATTCTTTTCTTTCATATCTTCTAACTGCATTTTCAATATATCCCCATGGTATAGAGATACTTTTCTTCTAAATGAATAATATCTTCACTATCACATATATAAATATCTTCTAAGAACAATTTGATTTGATCAGTAGTCATATATGCTTCATTACATCTATCCCACTTTGATAAACAGTCATTATCTCTGTAATATTTGTACATATATCTAAAATTTATAAAAGAATGTTTAATATACTCAAAAGCTTCTTTAACTGATTTTACTCTTGCATTAACATATTTTTCTTCATCACTCATTTCTCTTGCTTTGTTTAATACATATCTTGTACCACATCCAAACAGAATCGAAGCAAATAATGATATACACCATATTGGAACATAAACAGGTGTAATAGCCATAGAAGCTAAAACAACTGGTGTGGCTATATAAGCCAGTTGCAGATGCTGCAGCTGAAGCAACATTAATAACTAATCCAAAATCATCCTAAATCATCATATTATATTAAATATACTTTTGTTTCTTTATATTCATAAACTGAACTAGCCAAATCTACAACAGCTGAAGCACCTAATGCTAATGAAGGTGTAAGATCTTTTAGTTCTTTTGATGTATATCCTGCATATCTAGCGCCTTCTCTAAATGCAAGCGTTGTTCCTACTTTTAAAGCTGAATCAGCTCCTTTTACTAATGTGTTATATGCAACATTTCCTGCTCTTTCAATATAATCTGTTTTTAATTTATACTTTTCTATTATATCATATAACATTTCTTCTTGATCTCTATATTCTTTATAATATATAAATATATACTTCTTGTATATGTAATTATGGTAGCAATTCTTGCTTAGCAATTCTTCATATTTTCTTTTAAAATATATAATTCTTTCATCTATTGTGTCAAATTTACTAAATGCTTTTCTATAATCATTACAATCTATAGGTAATTCTATTAATAATCGATTCAAGAATCTATTATTATTATTATATGGCATATATATACCCTTCACTCATTCTTTTTATTACTTCGACTATTCTATCAGATTCACTTTTTTTCTTGAATTCTTGGTATAATCCTTCAGCTGCACCAAATAATGAACCAAATACAGAAGCATTAGTAAATACTGATCCTATATTTGTTTGATTGGCTTTAGCTCTTTTTCTATGTAAATTATTTCTTCTATTTCGACCTGGATGCAAACTTTGACCTTTTGGACGTTGAATAGAAGGAGGATGAGGTGAATGATTCTTTACTTTTGGTAATTTCACATTTTTTATATCTCCTTGTTTTCTTCTATTCTTACATTTACTATCCTGTTCCTCTGATGCTGTATTTTCTATTTCAACTTCTAGATCTTTTACCATTTGTAAAGCCTCATCTTTACTCATTCCATATATTTCTGGATAATCTACAGGTATTTCTTCAATTTGTCTATCATATTCATCTATAGTAAGTTGTTCTTCTTCTTCAGTATCGTTCATAATACTAATTTTAAAATTCAAAGTTGGACAAACCTCAATGTTGGCTCGAACCAATTTTAACATCAAATATCATTATATGTTAGATATTTAATTCAGTTAATATTATGCGTATATTTTATACAATTCTTTCGTAATAAGAAAACTAAAATCTAATTTGTCACACTGAATGACACTCTTAAATTATTGCTTATAAACATAAAAAGTAAAACAATAATTTCATATTTACACTTTTTTTATCTATTATATATGGCACTATTTCAGAATAATGCAAAACAAAGATAATGAAACGATTATATTTTTGAAACATTATTAAAAAACGCATTTAATGGGTATAGAATCATCAAAAGATGGTAACAAATTAAATAATAGTTCATGTAACAATATGGAACAAGTGAAGCATAATAATTATGGTTATAAAACAGATGAATACAGTTTTAGTAAAACAATAGAGAAACAAATAAATTTAAGGTTATTAAAAGTTAGCAATGTTTGTTTGATCAGAGAAATTATTGAAAAATTAGACTATTTTCACTTAATTTACATTGTGAAAGTGATTTCGATGTCAACAGAAGAAGATGAAATGAAAATAATAGAGACAATACTAGATAAAGATTTAGCAAATGTGTTGATTGATTCAAACATTAATGATAATATAATACTACTCAAAATAATAAGAATGTTAGTAGAGATTGAGAAATTGGGATTTCAAACATCAAATATAAGTGCTTCAGATATATTATTTAATAATAACAATCAAGTATTTACTACTAATCTATACAAAAATAATTTAAAATCAAGATCTACAAATCATCAACCAATAAAAGAGAAAATAGTAGAAATGACACATACTAATTCAAACCAACTAATCGAAGAATTACTAATAGAATTAAATGAAGAAGATGATGAAATAATAGAAGAACCAATGATACAATTATTCAAAGATAATGATTTTTACTTTAAATTTTATCGTAAAATGGATGAAAATTTAAGTATAATAAATATGATATATTTCAACATTTAATAGGATGTTTTATTGATGAAAGAATAAAAGAATGTATGGATATAAAAGAGTTTAATGTACACTATAAAAGAACAGGATATGTTGCAGTTGAATACATATTGTTCAATGCTTATTCACTAGAATCAATAACAAAGTTAATATTTAACAGTATTCAATATTTTGTTATTTTATATGTAAATGAATAGGTAATGATATTGGGGATATAGGATTATATTATCTTTCTAAATTATTAAAATTTATTCCACATTTAGAAGTATTATGGCTGGGAGATAATAAAATTACTTCAAATGGATTTATACCATTTACAAAGCAATTGTATAATATAAAAGAATTAAAAGAATTGAATATTAATTGGAATGAGATTGGTGATGAAGGAATGATATATTTGTGTAAATATTTATGTGATGTAAGTAATATAGAAGCACTTTATATAAACGCAAATGGTATATCTGACAGAGGAATAAAAGCATTTTGTCATTCTATTAATTATGTTAAAAATATAAAACTATTGGATATTAATAATAATAAAATATCATATAATGGATGTAGTTTGTTGTTTGATGAGTTAGTTAAGTGTGAAAACCTTCAATTAGTGTTAGTTATGAAGAATAGGATAATTCATGGTAATAAATTGAGTGACAAACTGAAGTCATTACATTCATTCAAAAATCTAATTGTAAGGACTTAATATGAATAATGTAAATAATTACAGTAATATAATAGTTATTTAATTTTATTATTGATATAGTGTGGTAATGAAATGAAATAGCATAGTAATATTAATTATTAAATGAAATAAAGAAAATAAGAAAAAAAGAAAGCCACGTGGGAGGATCGAACTCTCGACCTTCCGCTTACTAAGCGGGTGCTCTACCAACTGAGCTAACGGGGCTTCTGATATTTTGTATATTTTTGAGTTTATGTACTGTGTGTTTTGGTGTGTTTACTTTTTTTTCTCCTCTAATAAACAACAATAACAATAATGTATATAGTAAAAATTTAATAGCTATACATATCTTACATCCAACATATCAAGAAGACTATCAGACATGTATTTTGTTTCACGGTTGTATTTCTCAGATATATAAGTCAATCTATCCACATTGAGATGTGATACAATATAATCCTTTTCGTCTATAGAATAATATTTCATTGAAAAATAATATACATTCATTCTTAATCAGCTTGTATAATGCACAACATGCATAATATAATTCTTCAAAATAATCATGTTCCAATAAACTGCTAATAATGTCAATTCCTTCTCTATTTATATAGCTCAAGTCATTATAATTACTATCAATGTAGTTACAAATTGCATGGGTTGAATTTGCTCTTTTATACTTATCATCAGTCTGACATTGTTGAAGTAAAAACCTTACGCCAGCCTCAGTATCAATATTATTATCTAATTAACATAATATTTAGTTAGAATATGATATATATACTATTTGTTGTAAATGCAAATCCATATGAGTATATTTTCAATCTATCATTTGTAGATGTTACATATGAATGTATTAACCTAGTGACTGAAGTATTTTTTATGCATATTGTTAAATCTGGATGGCATGCTAAATTCCATAATAATCCCACAGCACTAATTAGAATAGTATCATCACTTTGAATATTTACGCAATTATCAATATATGGAATACCACCACAATTTGATATAATCTTTTTATTTTCATCTAATAATATATGATAATAAATTCTATACCAAAATGTTCGCTAACGTTCCAAAGGGCAGTACACATTGAATCTTTAACATTTGGATTATTTGTGTTTCTAAGAACATTCACGAATGTCAATATACCATTATTATTAACTATTTCTGGAATAAACCTTTCAATTAAAGTAATATCAACAATTAAATTCTTTATAACATTTTGTATATTATTATTATTAATATTTAAATAAGATAGAATAACTGGAATAATACCGTAAGAACATGCATAAGTTAAACAATGTTCTATTTGTTACAAATGCAATATATACGATTACTAGATATATTATTTAGTAGAAGAATTGCTGGTATTACATCTAAAGCATTATTTGAAGCAAGATTTTTAATTAAAAAGAATATACCTCCCTAACCAACAAAAAAGATTCCTTTGAATGTCATCAGTCATACATTCAACTAATTGTGTTATTCCTATTATTGATTCAAGAGGATTAGGAGATATTAACAATTTCATATATTGTGACCATTCTGGTAGAAAACCTTCTATATTTATATAAATTACAATTTATATAATTTACTTTCATCTATTCTTATTGAAAGAAAGTGTTCAATATTCTTCTCCACAAAGTAAATATATCCATCAGATGTTATATTATTTCCAGTAACACATATTCTATCAAATGATGGAATTATAGTAAGAGGTTCAATTATCTTTTTGAAGCCAACATCAGAGATTGAATTTTCTATAACTAAAATCAAAATAAAATACCTGTGAGATCTAATCTGACTAGACAATAAAGTAGTGGCAGTCTATTACTAAACAAATCCATACTTTCATCAGTAATTTCATTATCTATATAGTTTATACATATATAGTTTCATATTTTATATTTATACTGGATAGTAATAGATATTGAAGATTATGCATTCCATGGAAATGATTACTCAACTCTATTAAACTATCATCATTTAGGTTACATTTGTTCAATATTAGTTGATTTATTGAATAGAGTGGAGGAAAGGATTTAGTTAGAGTTTTTATATCAGTTAAATCGAATGAATTTTCACTCAAATCTAATCCTCTCAATAAACCGTTATGACATAATACACTTCCCAATTCTTTTATTTCTTCACTTTTTATTCCATTTTCTATTCAATCACAAATTACATTAACATTAACATATATATATATATATATATATATATACTGGATAAATCAAGATTTCGTAAAGAAGAGAGTTGATTAAATATATCATGTAAACCTTGTAGTTTTGATAATGTTAAATTAACATCTATATCATTACAATAAACAGAATATTATACTTATTAATGATAGACTTTTCAATTTATAAAAATATCCAATTATTTCACTCATATATTTTGATGAAATATCTAATGATCTGATTTTAATAATTTCACAAGATGAAAAATATGAACACATTATTAATAGTTGGTAATATGCTCTTTCTTCTGAAGTATCAATGACTATTTATATATTATTATTGTTGTTTAAATCAAATACAAGAATCGAAGGATAAATGATCACCACTAAATAATCTATACATTTCAAAAGGAAGATAATTGACTGATCCAGCCATTCTCCATATTTTATAATCAGGAAATGTTTGATGCATTTTTTGAGCCCATTCACCTGTATATATATATCATATTTTATACGATTTTTACTCAGATTTAAGAAGATTTTTAAACCATATATTGAGATGGATTTATCTTGACTGTCACTTGTTAATGTTTGGATTTTTCGTAATATATCATTAAAGTCACTTATATTCTTAAAATTATTATCATCACTTTCTAAATCACTAATATCTTTCATAAATTGCATTACTTCATTTTCATTGTTTAATAATGGCAAATCGATTAATTCACTTTCTTTATGATTTATACTATAGTTCACTATTTATAATAATAAATAATTGTTATATACGATGGTTATATTGATATTTTATAAACAGTTCGTGTTTAAATATTTCCTTATAGTGTTTGATTCGACCATCAATTACATCGTTTATTAACTTTATTAGTTTTTCACTTATACCATAATATTCATTGGTTTCTATATTATAACCACTATATCTTCGAATTATTTCTCCACTTTTCTTTATATCTTTCTCTAATGATACTCTTTCATCGTTTTTGAATAGATATAATGGATCAGATAGCATAAATCGACCATCATTGTATAATATATTCGTTTCTTTTATATTTCCATGAATTTGATTACATGTATCTAATGCTTCTATTCCTTTCAATATACTCAACCATACATGAATTAATTCCTAATAACATTCATTATATCATATTTACATATACAGATTCAGAAGGAATAAAATGAGTTTCTGCATTCTTGTTTATTATATCATATATACTACATTCACATGCTTCTTCTTTTAAATAGTATTTATTTCCCATTTTTATACAATCATATATGTTCAAAAGATTCTCATGTCGAATTATGTCACTAATCTGTTTATATACAAATTAATATTTAATATATACTTGTAGATCACTATTTATGTTTTTTTCAATCACTCCTTTCAAAGCATATATTCTTCCTGTTTCAACTTCTAAAGAAATTCTTACTGAACCATGTACACCTCCCCATTTATCAGTAATAGTTTTAAAAATATTTCTATATGCTAATGCTGGACTTTCTTTGATGCTTCTTGTGAGATTACTCATTTATTTCATACAAAAAATATATCCGTTATGAGATCTAAATATACAGTACTTGAAACAGTTAAATAGAATATTATTCATGTTCGACATGAAGAAATGAATTGAACAATGATATGGAGTTTGTAGATGCTATGTAAATGAATAGAAATTAAGAAATATTGTAAAGTATTTTGAAATATATACTTGGCTTGATTTCATTCATTTCTTTTTTTGTTTTATTTCTCTCCAATGAAGCTTGTTAGGTATATAAATTATTTATTATTAAATAACACATAGATTTTTAATGCGTTTATGCAATGAGACAGTTACAATTGAACTAAAGAATGGCTCAATCGTAAAAGGAACAATAGTAGGTATATATATGGATATAATTTATGTTTTTTTTTTTGTTATGTTATATTAATCTTATATAATTGTCTTACAATAATATTTTATGTTTATACTCTATAGGCGTTGATATTGCTATGAATATACATTTAAAAACCGTAAAAATGACAGTGAAAAATAGAAATCCAGTAACACTTGATAGTCTTTCAATTAGAGGAAATAATATAAGATATGTAATATTACCAGATAGTTTAAATCTCGATAGTCGTCTAGTAGATGATGCACCAAAAACTCGTAGTGGAGAAGCTGCTGGTAGACCAAAAAGAAAAGCAGGTAAAGGAAGGGGAAAGAAGTTTTAGTAATTTTGTTTTTTAAAACTATATCTAAAATATTATATTCTGTTTGTAGTTTGAAGCTGTGGAAATATTAATTTATTTATAATTCATACATTTACATGGCATCTACAAACTCCATATCATTGTTCAATTCATTTCTTCATGTCGAACATGAATAATATTCTATTTAACTGTTTCAAGTACTGTATATTTAGATCTCATAACGGATATATTTTTTGTATGAAATAAATGAGTAATCTCACAAGAAGCATCAAAGAAAGTCCAGCATTAGCATATAGAAATATTTTTAAAACTATTACTGATAAATGGGGAGGTGTACATGGTTCAGTAAGAATTTCTTTAGAAGTTGAAACAGGAAGAATATATGCTTTGAAAGGAGTGATTGAAAAAAACATAAATAGTGATCTACAAGTATATATTAAATATTAATTTGTATATAAACAGATTAGTGACATAATTCGACATGAGAATCTTTTGAACATATATGATTGTATAAAAATGGGAAATAAATACTATTTAAAAGAAGAAGCATGTGAATGTAGTATATATGATATAATAAACAAGAATGCAGAAACTCATTTTATTCCTTCTGAATCTGTATATGTAAATATGATATAATGAATGTTATTAGGAATTAATTCATGTATGGTTGAGTATATTGAAAGGAATAGAAGCATTAGATACATGTAATCAAATTCATGGAAATATAAAAGAAACGAATATATTATACAATGATGGTCGATTTATGCTATCTGATCCATTATATCTATTCAAAAACGATGAAAGAGTATCATTAGAGAAAGATATAAAGAAAAGTGGAGAAATAATTCGAAGATATAGTGGTTATAATATAGAAACCAATGAATATTATGGTATAAGTGAAAAACTAATAAAGTTAATAAACGATGTAATTGATGGTCGAATCAAACACTATAAGGAAATATTTAAACACGAACTGTTTATAAAATATCAATATAACCATCGTATATAACAATTATTTATTATTATTATAAATAGTGAACTATAGTATAAATCATAAAGAAAGTGAATTAATCGGATTTGCCATTATTAAACAATGAAAATGAAGTAATGCAATTTATGAAAGATATTAGTGATTTAGAAAGTGATGATAATAATTTTAAGAATATAAGTGACTTTAATGATATATTACGAAAAATCCAAACATTAACAAGTGACAGTCAAGATAAATCCATCTCAATATATGGTTTAAAAATCTTCTTAAATCTGAGTAAAAATCGTATAAAATATGATATATATATATATATATATACAGGTGAATGGGCTCAAAAAATGCATCAAACATTTCCTGATTATAAAATATGGAGAATATCTAATTCTTTTAACTTCATTCCATTTGAAATGTATAGATCTTCTAATCAAAATAAACTCATATTTGGTAAAGGTATGATTATTTTATTGTTTATGTAATATAGCTACAAATACTGAGAATGAAATAGCATACTTTGAATTGAATATAATGTGTTCCTACTTTGCATATTGTGATAATTTTAGTATTGAATCATTAGATATTTCATCAAAATATATGAGTGAAATAATTGGATATTTTTATAAATTGAAAAGTCTATCATTAATAAGTATAATATTCTGTTTATTGTAATGATATAGATGTTAATTTAACATTATCAAAACTACAAGGTTTACATGATATATTTAATCAACTCTCTTCTTTACGAAATCTTGATTTATCCAGTATATATATATATATATATGTTAATGTTAATGTTAATGTAATTTGTGATTGAATAGAAAATGGAATAAAAAGTGAAGAAATAAAAGAATTGGGAAGTGTATTATGTCATAACGGTTTATTGAGAGGATTAGATTTGAGTGAAAATTCATTCGATTTAACTGATATAAAAACTCTAACTAAATCCTTTCCTCCACTCTATTCAATAAATCAACTAATATTGAACAAATGTAACCTAAATGATGATAGTTTAATAGAGTTGAGTAATCATTTCCATGGAATGCATAATCTTCAATATCTATTACTATCCAGTATAAATATAAAATATGAAACTATATATGTATAAACTATATAGATAATGAAATTACAGAAAACAGTAGTAAAATATTTTCTGACAAAATTAGATTTTTGTATTTGTTAAGAAAATTAGATGTTACAGGTAACTCTATTAATAATGACGGATTTAAGGATATAGTGGATGGAATAATTGCTTTACCAGACTTTGAAGCTGCTTTGTGTAAAAGGAAATCTCATAACAGAAGAAGGATATAAGTATTATATTAAAGAAGATGTTAGATTATGTAAATCTGTAAAAGTAGATGAAGGTATTATTCTATGTTTGTTTAATATAATTATATTTAGATGATTTTTTACCAGAATGGAACATTTTAATACCAAAAATGATTATTAAAATGTCGATGGTTGGTTTAAGTAGTAGTGATTGGAGAGAACTATTCAACAAACTGAATAGTAATTATGACAGAGAAGTGTTTTGTTATTTAGGTGGAGCTACTTTATTAATTACTTCGATGATGAAGGATGCAAATGATATTATCAATGTTGCAATAGGTATGGCAGTAATATGTTCATCAGAATTAGCATTAGTTTACTGTTGTTCATATGGAATGATTCCGGTATTAGTGAAAATGATGACTATAAATGTGGATGAAATATTAGCAATAGTTGCTTCTACTTTGACTTCTATAGCATGTATTGAAAGATTTGTTCCAGAATTAGTAAGGAATAGATTAATTGAAATATCATTGAATCTATTAGCTGTTAGTGAGAATAATAACGTTTGCTATTCTCTAATAATGATAATTTGGGATTTATCGGAGCATTTTGATGAACATAAAAGAATAGTGACAGAAAACAACGGAATTGAAACTTTAATTGAGAAGTTGAAAGTTGAATCTCCTGAAATTAGCTGTTTTGGAGTTGCTGCTTTATGGATTCTTGCTTCTTATAGTATAAATGATAATTATATATATTTATATAGAAAATAATAAAGAAAAAATCAAAAATCAAAATGTTTCTCGTTTTCTTCCACCTCTTTTTGAATCTGATTATGATAATACAAAAGTTTATACGTTTGGTTTATCATGGTTTTTAGATTTTGATAATTCTGAATTATCAATAGATGATCAAAGAGGTGTAAATGAGTGTTTAAATATTATAGAGCAAAGTGATAGTCAATTTAGCAGAGCAAATTCTTGTCATGCTTTGTGTGATTTTTTAACCAAAAGAAGTATATTAATTTCATTCTATTATATCATCAGATCGTAATTTAGATTTAATTGGAAGAAGAGGTATTGATGATTTTATAAGTCTAATAAATAATCAATATTATGAGGAAATATATTATTCTTGTAATGCACTTATTAGTTTACTAAAATCTGGATGTATATTATAGAAATTATATGTTTACATAGATAAAGAAGATTATATAAAAGAAAAGCTTGATAGTGATAGATTGAGATATGTTTCAGATCATTATGATAGAGAAACGAAATTCGCATGTGATACAATTCTAGAGATGTTTGATGAACATTATATATAATTGTTTTAGAATAAACATTTTAATAATTGTTTATATTATATAATATAATGAATTAATATGATTGATTCAACAATTAAAGAAGATATTGTAATTGTTCTTTCAATTCTCTAGTATTTTCATTTTCATAACTACATATATCATCATACATTCTCTTAAGCTGACTTGGGGGTAATTCTTCTAATTCATCATAATGTCTGTTAAAATAGTCAAATCTCTTTCTTATATCATGACTACATTTCAAGCAGAGTAATTCACCTTCTAATTCACTAGGATAATTAATATCCCAATCTAACAGTAATAATCTCAAATTGTTATAATCTAATAATGAACATAAAATAAACAAATGATCTTCCAATTCATCTTTGAATGTCTTTAACTATTGAATATATAATAAATATAAATATACATTTTCTAATTCTCCTATTCTCATATTCTCTAACTGCATTTTCAATATCACTCCATTGTATAATATGTATTATCATCTAAATATTTAATATCATCACTATCACAGATGTAAATATCTTCTAAGAAAGATTTAACTTGATCGCCAAGCAGATATGCTTCATTACAACCTAACCATATTGGCAAATCTGCATTCTTTTCATAATCTTTGCAAGTTTTCACTATAAACATAATAAATCTAAATATACTCAAAAGCTTCTTTAACTGTTTCTATTCTTCCATTAATGTATTTCTCTTTCACTTCATTTTCTTTTTTCATTGATGATAATGAGCTAGCTGCATATGTTGCACCAATTGAAGCAGCTAAAGGAATAAAAACTCCTCCTGTAATTAAAGAATGTCCCTATCATAGCAGCTGATCCAAGTAAATTATATGCAGTGTTAGATGCAAATTCTGATAGCTGCTTCTTTTCCATTCTATTTATATATATTTATAACAAAATGTACTTTTCCATTATAATAATTATAAATTGACTTACATCCGTCTAATGCTACACTTCCTGTAATTAACAATTGTCCAGAAAGTGCTATTTATAATATAAATATTTTACTATTATACACCTTACAGATGCTTTTGTAACTGCTTGTATTCCTTTTCCAATTCCAACTGCTGCTAAAATTTTCCCTAAACTATCTACAGATCCTACTGTTCCTTTTTCAATTGATTTATAAACATACTTACTTAAACCAGTGTCAAGATCATACTTTTTTATGATTCTATTATTCTTTTCATCATTATCATCATCAATAATGTAACAATCATAAATACAATCGAATAAAGATATCTTCTCATTTATATCATCACATCCCTTAAACCATTCTTTATATTCATCATCATCAAATGGAATATCCAACAATAAGCGATCTTTAAATCTATTAATATAACAATTCTATTATCATACCCTTTACTCATCTTTTTAATTTTTTCAACCAATTCTTTGGTTTTATTGTTATTAATATATTGAGTAATTAATCCTTCAACTGTACCAAATACAAATCCCATTAATGCAGCATCTGCTAATAATGTTTTCTATATTATATAACAATGAATTAAACATACAACTCTGGTTTGGTTTAATTTTGCTCTTTTTCTATGAGCTCTGTTTCTTCTATTTCTTCCAGGATGAGCACTTTGACCTGGAGGACGAACTTTACCAGGGTTTGGATTGGGAGGTCCTTTTACTTTAAATTCTTTCAAATGTCTGAGCTTATCTTTAATAGATAATGTAATCGATCCTACGCCATCACTAACACCATTATTTGAAAGTTGTGAAGCGTAAGTTGAAATAGAAGGTGAAATAACATTACTCTTAACACCAAGCGCCTTCAGTATGTTAGCCTTTTGATTATCTAATATTTCAATTTCATTAAGTATTTCTTCTTCTGTCATTCCATAAATTTCGGGAAAAGAGTAAGGGAGTTGCTTATATAACATATTATAACTTTTATATATATAATTCATCTTATCTTCATCAGACAATCCATATAAAGCTTTTATTATGTAATCCATTCACTCTTATTTATGTTGAGAAATTCAGAGTGGGACAAGCCTTAATTTTAGGCTTGATTCAGTTTTTACATGTTAAATGAATGATGATTTAATATTGGAAAGTAATGTCATCCATCATTATTTTGATTGATTGATTTAATTAAGAAAAATTCTTAAAAAAAATCAAACATTCTTTCAATTATCATAAAAATATAGTAATTATTCTTTTAGTTTGTTAGTATTTTCATTACATTATTCATCATCATACTTCACCAGCTTTATCTACCTTCAACTTCATTTTCGAAAAAGCGTTTCACACTAGTTTTCATAAAAAGAATCTCTGATGGAACAATATCGAGTGAATTAACAAAGTCCCATTCAAAAACACCTTTTTGAACTATTTCATCATCAGGTCCAATTAAGGTAAGTGAGATTTCTTCCTTCACCTCAGTACAATCTTTAACTAGTCTTTTACTCTGTTCTTCACACCATTTTTCATCCAGTAACTTGTTAGGAATAGAACTAAGAAGAATAGCAATTTTAGGAAATGATAAAACACCGATTAACATATTTGGGACATTATTTTCATCATGGTCAATGTAATTGTAGTCTCCACTCCTCAGCAAGTCAAATACACTAACTATCTTCTTTTCACCAACAGGTTCATTTTCTGTACTACTCTTACTCTATTACTTCATACAATTCTTACTGCTCTATCCATGTGTATTTACTACAGTTTTTAATTTCTAAATAGGATGTGATGAATTAAGATTTTATTCTGCTTTACAAATGTTAAATTTTTATATTGGATTTATCAAGCTTTGGCTTGAAAAACCTGTAAAAATTCTGTAAATAAAACTTTCATGATTAAATCTTCGATATAAACTGCCAAACTAAAAGAACCAATGATATACTCTCATAATAAAGTTCTCTCGTTTAACTATTTGTATATTATTTGACCATATTCCTTTACCTTCTGTTTTTGCATTTCTTTCATATTTCTTATATAATCTCAACGATTTGACTATTATTTCATCAGATTTATCAATTTTTACAGTTTCTATTATACAATAATCAATTCATAAAATACTATTTTCAAAATTCTCATAAGGATTTGGATATATTGGAATAGAATCTAATGAAAATTCACACATTCCTTCAGACAAAAGATACTTAGCAAAATCGGTAAAAACTAAACTATTGATAATTGGAATATGAAACAAATATTCTAAATAAGATCTTGGAATATGAACTGTACCAATTACAATATCATTATCTAAATCCCTATAAATTCATAATAATTGATAAAATAAATACATTGCCAAAGGATCAAAGAACAATGTAGTTTTATATTTTATAATCTCATTTACTGTTTTCTAATTATTATTAAACATAATCTATTAATTAATAATACAATTAAATCTTCATTATATTTCACTCCCAATGGCTTGATTGTGATAAAATCATTTTTGTATTTTGTAAATGGAAAGAAACAGAGTTTTAATAAAAAAGGGGTATGATAAACCATAATATCCCCTTTATCAGTTATACCTTTAACCATACATCTCAATTTCTTCCTTTTAACTAAATCTGTAACAGATAAATCTCTGATTGTTTTTATCCTTCTAAATGCTCCTAGCGAAAAAAGAATCAATCCAATTCCTATTATTTAAATGTAATAATTAAACCTCCATAAATTGTAAAGTTCAATGCCGTCTTATAAAGCCTAAGATGTGAATTAATAATTGTCGACAAATCTTTTGCATTGTTTTGAAATTTATCTGGTTCATCTGTCATCAGAAGAAGAGAAATGAAGTTTTTTTCTTTTGATGAAACGAATCTATTTTTAGTCGTTATTTTATTTTTTTAATTTTTATAATGCCTGGAAAGAAGAAGAAGGGAGGAAAGAAGAAAAAGAAGGTTGTGAGCGTATTATATAATTATTTAAGAATAAAATATAGGATTTTGTTCCACTACAGCTAATTGAAGATATTATAGAATATGTTACACTTGAAATTAAATGTAAGAATTGGAGGTATCAAGATTTTGAAGTAAAAGTAAGAACAGATACTCCAGTTCATGTTATTAAAGTATTTTGCCATTTATTCATTTATAATAGAGTATGATTGAAGAAAAACATGGTCAATTAGATTCAATGAGAATGTATTTAGGTAGTATTGATAAAGAAGGTAAAAATGAACTAAAAGATGAAATGATGACACTAAAAGAGTGTGGTATACAAGGAGCTGATATATCTGCAGAAGAACCTGTTGTATGAATATAATTATAATTGTTATTATAGAGATATGCATTAATATATGATTTTATTCCCCATGCTTATGATGAACCTGTATTATTTGCTAAAAATACAAATGGTTTGCAAGAATATGGTTTATAAATAAATTATATTAATTATTTAGTTGTGTTTAAACAATTTTATTTTATTCATACTTGTTTTCGTATGGGTTTAAAAAACAAAACAAAATTATAACACATCAAGCCATTTTTCAAGTTTTTTATATCTATTCTTTGTTTTTTCTCTAGAATGGGTGATTGTTTGAATATAAACATTGGTATAATGGGACATGTGGATAGTGGTAAAACTAGTCTAGGTATTAATACTTGTTATAGCTTCTAGTTAAAAGAATAAGCAGTACTTTCTCAACTGCTGCTTTGGATAAGAATCCACAGAGTAGACAAAGAGGTATAACACTAGATTTGGGATTTTCTTCTCTCGAATGTACAGATTCAACATTTTTAAAAGATACACCATACGAATCATTGCAATTCACATTTGTTGATTGTCCTGGTCATGCATCTCTTATAAAAACAATAATAAGTGGAGCTCAAATTATTGATTTAGTTATTTTGGTAGTTGATGTAACAAAAGGAATACAAACTCAAACAGCCGAGTGTATTGTAATAGCAGAAATATGTGCAAGTCAAATGATAATTGTCCTAAACAAAATAGATCTAGTGGAAGTGTCTTTGCGAGAAAAAACAATTCAAAAAGTATCAGATTCAATAAAAAAGGCATTACAATCAACAAAATTCTCAAATAGTGTAATAGTATATATATATATATATAATTAATAATAGTTTCCTGTATCAGCAAGTGTTGGAGGAGGTTTAATAACAGATGAAACATCATCAATTGGTGTAGAGAAAATAATTGAATTTTTAAAAACAAAAGTCACCATTCCAACAAGGAATAGTGATACAAATAATGGAATATTTTATTATTTATATGATCATTGTTTTAGTTTGAAAGGACAAGGAACTGTTTTAACTGGAACAATAATTGAAGGATGTATTAATATATATATATATATATATATTATGAATAGCAATAAAAGTAGGAAATAGTGTAGAAATCTTAGATTCTCCAGGTGATTGGAAAATAAAAAGTATGCAGAGATTTCACAAGTCAATTAATGAAGGATATAAAGGTGATAGAGTTGCGTTATGTATCAGTGGTTTAGATAGTAAAGGATTGGAAAGAGGAGTTGTTTGTTCTCTACATCTGTTTAAATCTTCACATTATTTGATTGTATCTTTTAATAGAATTAAATATTATCCTGTATATATATATTTTATTTAAAAATATTATAGAGTGAATTAACTAGTGGAATGAAACTGCATATAACATCAGGTCATTATACTCAGTTATGTACTTTAACATTTTTCAGATCGAATAATAACAATGATTTATCTATGGATGATGATTTTGAATACATTCCAGTAATACCAAGTATTATTGTTAATAATATGTATATATGTTATATATAATAGAAAAGAAAGCTGATTTAAAGAGTAGATATGAAGGTAAATTATATTGTTTAATTCACTCAGAATCTGTATTAGCAAGTAGATTATCAATGTTAATAATTGGTTCAAAATTAGATACTGATACTTCAGATTCACATTGTAGAATTGCATTTTATGGAAATGTGTTGAAAATGATGGAAGAAACTAAAGACTTGAAGATTTTTAAGATAAAAAATAGAGAAGGAAAGATAGATAGAATAACATCCAAAAATCAATACATTGTGAAAGATTTATTTAATAAAGAAACTGATCTAACACTTGTATATATAATAATTATTATTATTCTATAGTTTATGAATATGAAAGTTGACACAGAAAAGACGAAAGGTGTAATTGATGGTAATTTTGGTAAAACAGGTAAAGTGAAGGTATTAGTGCAAGAAGGTAGTACTGATGATTGTAAAGTTAATGAAATTGTAAATATGGAGTTTAAAAGATATATGTTTGATGATGAAAAGAAAATGATTCAAAATTAGTAATATTATTATTTAATACTATTTTTTATTAATAAATCATTTATTCTGTTATAATAACACACAAATTTTCAAAGTTAAAGTAAATTCTTTAAAATTTATTCTTTAAGTTCACCAGAGTCAGCAATAACTACAGTCTTTGATGGTTTACCACTTTGACTACCAACAGCTTCAATTTGTTTAACAATATCATATCCTTCAATTACTTCACCAAATACAACATGTTTTCCATTTAACCATGGTGTTTGTACAGTTGTAATGAAGAATTGACTTCCATTAGTGTCTGGTCCAGCATTGGCCATTGATAACATACCTGGTTTAGTGTGTTGAAGTTGGAAGTTTTCATCCTTGAATTTCATTCCATAGATTGATTCACCTCCAGTTCCAGTTCCATCTGTAAAGTCTCCCTATGGAGAAATAATATAAAAAATGCAATATACTCCTTGAATCATAAAGTTTGGAATAATTCTGTGGAAGATACTACCTTTGTAATGAAGTGGTTTTCCTCTTGTTCCTACTCCCTTTTCACCAGTGCAAAGAGCTCTGAAATTTTCAACTGTCTTTGGTACAACATCACCAAAACTATGAAATTATTACTAAAAGCATACAGACCCATGACAATACGACCAGCAGCTTTTCCATCGATTTCAACATCAAAGTAAACCTTGTTGGTTACTTTTGGCTCCTATTGCACAAAATTATATGACAAAAATAATATACAGCTGAAGCTGCCTTCTTTCTAGCAGCAACTGCAGAGATGAGAAGAACTGCAAAGAAAACAACGTAACGTGTTTGCATCTTGATTAGATAAAAGCAAAAAATGAACTGGATTCTAGAATTTTTTGCTGAATGCCCCAAAATTTTCATTGGAAGCACCATGTTTTTAAAATGTTTGATAAATCATGTAATATATATGCTATAAACATTTTTAATGTTGATAATGAGTATAGTTCTCATTATTAACTATAGATTTACTGAAAATCGTTTAAATGAGTATATTAGACAAATACCTGAAGAATGCTTCCAACAAGTCTTCTATTGTATGATTAATCTCGCAAAGAAGAATCCAACAATTTATAAACTTGCTAATATACCAGTATCAATTTTAGATAGAATAATACCAAACAGTATGTGTTGATGATAATATATTTATTAGACATACAAGAATTGATCTTAGATGAAGTAATATGCCATTTAAATTTTATAAAAATTGTGTGTAAGGAAATGTCCTTTAATAGTTTCACTTTCTCTCCACAAATCTCATCTTCAGAAAGAAACAATCGATCATTTATTCGTATATTTCAAAAATCTCCAAAAGCTTGATTTATCAGATACTTTAATCAGTATGAATGGTTTACAAACGCTTAAAACATTTAATGGAAAGAAATTGAAATGGTTAGATATTTCTGAATGTGAAAATTTGAATGGAAAATCAATAATGTTTGTCTGTAGATTCTTTCCAAAATTAGAATATTTGAATGTATCTTATTTAGAAGATGTAGAAGAATATGATTTAATAGAATTATCAGTATATATATATATATATATTAATAAAATGAAAATAGAAATTAAGAAATTTAACTTCAATTCATCTAAGAGGTTTGCCATATATAGAAGAATTAGATATAAACTTATCACATCTAGTTGATATTGATTTATATGGTTTATCACAATTAAATTCAGACTGTATATCCAGAATGATAGAACCAAATATTTATAATTTAAGATCTTTGCAATTGCAAGAATGTATGTATGAATCTTTACACTGTATTATATCATTTAGTAGAGTATCTGAATTACCATATCTTACTGTATATTTATTTATTTGTTTATTATTAGAAAATTGATTTAAGTTGGTGTGAAAGACTATCAGGAAGTGCAGTAATAGAAATAGTGAGTAAAACCACACATTTAAATTATTTAAGATTACAAAATCTTACTTTTATTACAGATGAAGAAATGAGTGTAATATTATCACATTGTAATGAGTTAGAGTATTTAAATATACAATCGTGTGATAGAATAAATGTTAAAGGAAGTAATATGATAGCTGATGTTTGTAGAAATTTAAAAACTTTGTATATTGGATGGTGTACTTTAATTGAATTGGAGCAATTTCATAGGATATTTAGGTACTGTACGAACTTAGAAAAACTAATAGCTCCTGGATGTAAACAATTAGATGAATGTTTTTTGTCAGAACATTTGAGATATTTAAAGAAATTGAGACAATTAGATCTTGGATGGGTAGATTATGTGTCTGGTGAAGTAGCGGATACATTATTGACATATTATCCTAATTTAGATATAGTAGACTATTATACTGATCATCACAACAAATTTGATAAAGCTGTTGTTGTTGATGATTGTAATGATAATGATTTGTAGATATTTAATGATTTTTTGTAAATAGCTTGAGTAATCAAACTGTATTTTTGTGTATTTCTAAAAGAATGGCTTGTTCTTCATATATATTTGCTGTATGATGTTAAATAATATACCTTAGGGAGAAAGATATACTTCACCTTCTGAAATAATACCTGGTTTATATCTAGGAGGAGTAAAAGACGCAAAAGAGAAATCAGGGTTGAAACGGATTGGCGTTACTGTCATTCTGAATATCACTTATGAAGTATTTTTTTATTTACTATTAGTAAAAGATAAAAAACTATTTTCCAAATGATTTCAAATATTTTAACATAAATGTACTTGATGAATCTACTACTTCAATTGTAAATTATGCAGATGAATCATACAAAATAATTTCAGAAGCATTAAAAGCAAGCCAAAAAGTATTTGTTCATTGTGCAGCTGGAAGATCAAGATCTGCTTCAATAGTTGTGTTATTTATAATGAGATATAAAAAGATGAATCTTAAAGAGGCTTTCAAATTTGTACAGCGGAAAAGACCAATTATATATCCAAATGAAAGTTTCAGATTACAATTAGCAAAGTATCATTATATTTCCATTATTCAAATACAACTGTATAGATATGAATATTTGAAAACTGGTGTTTGTTCAATCATGAATGAGGTAGATGATTTATGGAATTTCCCTGATATGAAATCGTGGAAACAGACTATAATTAAACCGTTGTTTGTAATGTGAATAATAATTTCTTATGTTTGTTAAATTTTTCTGTTTACACAAGCCGAATTCAAGCCTAATTTTGAAGTAAGTATTTTATCGATTTTGTATGGAAGGCAGAACAAGGAGGAGTAAGTAATCCACCAAGCAGTGCTAGTAGCGTTAAACCTCCTTATTTCGAAAAGAAGAATGGGAAACAACAACCAAGACAACCACATTTGAGAGTATTAATAGATAGATTTAATATTTTTTAGACTGATTACACGAAAATGGATTTAAGAGATAGAACCATATACGAGTTAAAGAAGAACTTATACCCTTGTGTCATTTGTCTTGAAAATGTATAAATCACACATACAATATTCATATAATCATTTTAGATTAAAATGAAAGATCAAATATGGAGTTGTGATGTATGCTATCACTTGTTACACATAAAGTGTATGAAAATGTGGTCAGGAATGGAGTACGAAGTCCGTTGTCCAAACTGCAATACAATCCAATCATGTGACTATATTAGTAGATGTTTCTGTAAGAAAATCAGCAATCCCAGTTACAATCATTACATTCCTCACTCTTGCGGTAATAAATGTGACAAATTATTAAAATGTGGTCATCATTGTAGTAGACAGTGTCATCCAGGTCCTTGTATTCCCTGCATTCACCGTGGTAATTACTGTTATTGTGGTAAAACCTATATGAATACAGAATGTGGAAAACAAGAATCATGTGGTGATCCATGCAGTAAAATACTTTGTGATTTAAATCATGAGTGCAAGTTAATATGTCATCCTGGTAATTGTCCACCCTGTTATAAGAAAGTAATGTGTATATGTTATTGTGGAAAAGTACAGAAGGAAATAAGATGTAGTGAAAGAAAACCGATTTTGTGTAATAGAAAAGATGATTATATTGAACAAACACCTGAAATTGATTCATTTGCACAACAACCAATCATTTTAGATGATAAACATCCAATAGATTTGCAGATCAATGTAAAAAATGACAAACAAATCATCACTTATAAATCAGATCCATTATTATATCTCGATCCAATCAATAAATCATTTCTATATGAGAAGTTACCTGAACAATATACAGGATCCTTCTGCTGTAATCAAGTCTGTAATACTCCATTAAACTGTGGTATACATAAATGTTTAGAATTATGTCATCCTGGTGAATGCAAACAATGTAGTCTAATTAAAACATGTGCTTGTGGTAAAAGAACATTATCTGAATTGTTATTACCTTCAACATTACCATGTTCATCTGAACCACCATCTTGTGGTCAAAGATGTTTGAAGTTATTGAATTGTAATAAACATAGATGTCAAGATATATGTCATCCTGGACCTTGTAAAATTTGTAAAGAACAAGTTGTTATTGTATGTAGATGTGGACAAGAAACAAAGACTGTCATATGTGGTGATAAAGATAAGGAAGAAAATAAAGAATATATATGTAATAACAAGTGTGGAATGACATTGAAATGTGGTATTCATAAAGTGTAATACCATTTGTTGTCCTTATCGAGGAGTTTCAAAGAAGAAATTAACATCATCAACAGCTCATTGTTGTAATGAAATATGTGGAAAATTATTAAACTGTAAAAAACATCATTGCGATTTACCTTGTCATTCAGGGAAGTGTCCAGATTGTGCTATAGCTATAACCGATATAATATTAAAATGTAATTGTGGTCGAACAGTAATCAAACCTCCATATAAATGTGGAACAGTAGTTAGTTGTTATTATCCATGTAATAGAGTGAGAGAATGTGGTCATAAAAGTGATGGTCATTTATGTCATGATGGTGATTGTCCTCCGTGTATGGAATTAGTGAATAAAGTGTGTGTAGGAGAACATATTGTAGTGCCAAATGTAATTTGTTCAAATAATAATGTATATATATTATATATATTTAATAGTTGAGATGTACAAACAAATGTGGGAAAATCCTCCCCTGTGGTCATCATTGTCAATTACAATGTCATACTGGAAAATGTATTACTGATCCTACCAAATACCAATGTAAACAACTATGTACAAAAACACGTAAAATATGTGGTCATCCTTGTAATGAACCTTGTCATTGGAATAATGCAACTCAATCATTAGATGAATGTCCAAATACACAGTGTCATTATAAAGTCAAATTATTATGTAAATGTGGAAGAAAATCAGAAGAAGTAGATTGTTTAATGAATAATGATGAAACTGGATGAAAATTTAGAAATGAAGAATAGAAAGATAGAATGTGATGATTTATGTTTAATGATCCAAAGATCAAAAGCATTTGCTGAAGCATTTGGTATAGATGTAAAATCAAAAGTGAATCATACAGTGAGTGATTCAAATTCAGCTGATATCTATGAAGAATTATTAAAAAGAACAAAATTCCCAAAATCACTAGTTGCTTGGGGTTACAATAACAATAATGAGTTAATTAATCTAGAACATGAAATTGATGTATTTATATCATCACCACTATTAAAGAAAAAGATTGTCGTTGCTGATAGTTTGAAGAGGTCAGATAAAGAAATGGAAGAGTTAATTAGTAATTATTATAATTTGAGTTTTGAACGAACTGGTATGACTATTACAGTGATGAAGAAAGGAGATACTAAACCATGCTATCCACATCCTCTACTGTCAGAAACAATTAATAAATTCCATATGACAGATGAAGGTTATTTTCCACATTTAAACGAACCAAAGTATGAGAAGAATGATCCAGAAGTTAAAACTATTCTTCATTTATATAATATTACAACGTATCGTCCAATTCCTTCAATTATTACCCCTTATATACCTGAAGATGTGAATATTAGGAAGATAAATCATGAGAATACGTTATTATATTGTCATTCACAAGGAGTTGCTTCAAAAGTGTTTGATATACTGAGTGAATTAGAACCGAAGGTGTTTAAGATTAGATACTGGGGTAAAGTCAATGGTGAAGATAATAATGTGAAATATGATGATAGTGATGATGGAAGTGAAGAAGAAGGTGGAGAATGAAGAAGGTTAGATATTTTTAATGTAAATTACCTTTATTTCTTTCTGTTTTGTATAATTGTGTATATATTTTTTACTCAAATATAGTTTTCATAATAAGACATCACATTTTAATAACCAACTTGAAACGCATAATTATTTTTTAATCGTTTTTTAATAAAATGATATACTATCTGTTAATCATATTAAATGTGGTATTGGCGTATATGTTATTATCATATGATATATGTAGAACTGATTTTTGCGCTGATTCTATTATTAAGAGGGATTTATCAAATACTCTTTATGCTAGAACCAGAGATTACGATGCAGCTCAAAGACAGATTGATCAAACAGCAGCAGCTTATTTTGATATGCCTTTGGATGACGAGATAAAGTATCCAAGTGTCACTTGTCAACAATTATTTGCAATGGCTAATATGACTGATGGTCCAGATTATATACATGTGTTTCTGGGAATGAATTTTTTAACTGGATATATTAACGATACAAATACTACAGCACCTATTTACAGCCCAGATTATGATAAATATCAAATAGCAAATGAATCAAGAAGATTATCATCATTAAATTTCATGTATTTCATATAATCATATAATTACTACACTAGGTTACCAAATATATTGAAATCAACAGCTGGAGGTTTATCAGTATGGTTAATTGTTGGTGTTAAACAGTTATTTATTAGTAAAATATACGCAGATTATGTTCGATTTCCAATTCCAGAAGCCGCATGTATATTTCCTCAAGATATGTGGGATTATTATTTCTTACCATATACAGTGTATTTACCCCAAAATAAAGGAACAGATGAAGAACCAGAATGGGAAAGAGTACCAAAAGGATGGACAAGACCAACCTGTGATGCTGCAGTAAATACAACAATGACAGAATATATATATCCATTATATAGAAATGAAAGTCATGTAGATACCTATTATGGACAGTTAATATTAGATCTAAGAATTGGATCAGTGTTTTATGAAACATTATATTTAAATGATCCAGATAAATATGGTTTTAATTTCTTAGTTTCTACATTCGATTATAGAGTAGTTGGTGCTTCAGATTATGGAACAAAAATGTTATTTGATAGTGAGTATAACATTGATATGTTAACTTGTTATTTTGAATCAACTTTGAATATATCAACCACAGGATTTTCACCATTACATGAGTTATTACAAAATCCAATGATTGATAATACCAATATTCATTCTACGATTAATAACAAAGATTATTATGTGACTTGGGTAAGAGAAGATACTTATAAATATATATTAGTAGCTGCTGTACTTGAGAATGTATTACATGGATCTTCCTGGGAGATTCAAACTCCATCCATTAATTATTCAAGTGAAGAAGAAACTGAAGATTCATTTATAATAGTAAAGAATACTGGTATTTATAAAGTAACCTTTACATTGTCAACAACCAGTACATTTGTTATTCTTAATGATAAATATACAAAACAATTATCATTAGAACCAAATAAATATTTAAATATCACATTTCGTGTTGATTTGACAAAGAAAAGTGGAGATTCATTTACAGTGACATTTATACCAAACGGTGATAACTATGAGTGTTATACCTCTTTATTAGCAACAGTAAACTTAGTAAATATTGATTGTGTTAGTAACGATTATATTTATGAATTAAGTGAATGTAATTCAAATTATAGACATACCGTTCATTATAAATGGAAAGAAGATAGTATTTGTCGAGGAGGAATTAGTTTACCTGCTGATGAAGAAATACCATGTCAATGGTTTAATGGTAATGGTGGTTTTATTGCTTACAGTTGTATTGTATGTGGTGTAGGATTAGTATCATTTTTATTTATTGGTTTAAAGTGTATAAAACATGCAGCTGAAGTGAGAGCCATGGAACCAATTCCATTTTTTATATGTTTTACATGTGGATTGATCTTTTTAATGATTTGTATATTAGTATTATGTTTTGGTGAATTGAACAGAATGAATTGTACAGTTTATCAAGTATTTAGAACATTTGGAAGTTTGTTGATTGAAACTACAATATTGTGTACTTTAATTCAAATTAATACTGTATATAAATTTATATATAATATAATGCCAATAGAAATTTATAAAGAATAATATTATATTTATTAAAGATAGTATTTATTTATTAGAGTTCTTATTGCCAGTATTAATAGTTGAATCAATGTATATATATATCAAAATATATTCATTAAATAGAATTCTTGGAGTTGTATCTCCTTTCTATGACGAATGGAATGAAACAATCAATGATAAAATTATTCCAATGAATGTGTGTAAGAGTTCAAATATGATAAAATCAATAGTTATTGATATACCAATATTTCTACTGTTTATAGTGAATATCTATTATTCAACAAGAATTGGTTCAGTCCATACTAGATTAGGATCAAATGTTCTACAAGTTTTAAGAGCTTGTAGTTTTTCAAATATTCTATTAATTGCTAATCCAATAACTAATTTTATCACTCACAATGGTTTTCCAGATCAATTAGTAATAAGTTATGTACTAGTAAGTGAGTGTCTATTATTAATATTGTTATTAAATGCTTTAACACCTTATAGAGAATGGATATTATGTAGAAAGAATGGTGGTGTTTCTCAAGATGGAAAGATTGTTTTTACTCAAGTATTGAATGATCCAATTACTAGATTATATTTACATAAACATTTACAAGATTTGTTACAAGAAGAAAATATAATCTTTTGGGAAGCTGTAATGGAGTTGAAAGGTGCAGAAGGACTTACTGAAGAGTGTTATGTGAATTGTTTAATGCATATTTATAAGAGATTTATATCTGAAAATGGTGATTTAGAAATTAATATCAATGATTCAATGAAGAAAGAAATAACCAAAGAAATTGAAAAAGGTAATTATACTTTATCAATTTTTGATAAAGCAATGGCTGAAATTGAAGAATTAATAAATGTAAATGCGTTTTATACATTCCAATCATCAGCTCATTTTGAAAGTGCTAAAACATTAATGAATTGGTATAATAACTATGCCAAGATGGAACCACAAGCTCAAAGTGCAGTATTTATGAAAGTGATGCAAGATGGTATATATATAAGTGCTCAAAACTATTATATCTTTTTTTTATTATATTATTGTATAATTATTTTAAATATTTATTTTTCTTTAATAATGATTACTTATTAATGGATTTGAAAATCCTCCTGTTTTTCATGAAACTGCTACAGCTGGTGGTGGTATTCAATCAGCAATTGTTTCATTCGTTTCAAAGGGTAATCCTAATCTAAGTAGACCTCCCAGTATGTTTGCAGGTACAGTGAAACTATCAACTCATGAATCATCTCATAACCAATCATCATCCAATGATCTTTCAAGACAAATTCGTTCAAGTAGAACAGGAACTTCTCCTCAACCTCCTCCTTCTAGAAAAGCTTCTCATGTTGTTCAACAATATGCTTCTGCTAATAGGATATCAGGTTTAAAGACGAGTATGAGAATGTATAATAGTAATGCAAATAGTCCAAGAAGATCAAAGGTAATTACACCAACTGAAATGCCTGGTGCAATTCCTGTTACTGTTTCTACTCCTCTTACAAATTCTACTCTACTTACTACTTCTGCTATAGGTGCTTATACTCCAGGTGGTACTTCTACTCCAGTTACTAATTCCTTCCATATTGCTCCAATTTCAGAGAATGTACTTCCTCCTGTGAAGAATTCACCAAACGATGTGTAAGTTACTCATATTATTTATATATTAACCCTAAAATTAATATTTTAATATATATTATATGATGTTTTTGTGAATATATCATATAATTATCGATTATTAGACTAATAACACAGTTTAATAATAGAATAATAATAGATTAATATGAAAATGATTTAGGAACAACATTTCTCTTTGTTAGTTTGGAACTTATATCATACTCATTTTTATCTAATCTACAATGATAGTAAAATATATTAGCATTACCATGCTTCTCCATACTATCACATGAATATTTCTTTGTTTCATTCTCTTCTTCATCTTTGATTGTATTTACTTCGATTGTTTTTATTCCTATGAAATGGGATACTAGATTTGGTTCATTTGATGGTTGTTGATTTGATTTGATGGTTGTTGATTTGATGGGTTGTTGATTTGATGGTTGAGCAATATTTCTATTTGATGATACATAAATATAATGAAATTCTGACCAATCAAATAAAATGTTCAAATGTATCATACAATCTTTAATTATATCATTGCATTCTCTACTCTCATCTATAACATTTACTACATGAATAAAACAATTATTCAACATATAAATCATTTCTCTGTTTTCAGTTGCTAAATGAACTAAATACATATTACTATCCTTTTTACAATATATATCACCTTCAAATAATTGTTTAAAATATGCAAATTTATTTATATCTATTTCTTTTAATCTAATTCCACAACCATGATATAAACAGTTGTAAAACATTAGTTCATCAAATAATAATTTAAACAATTGGGTATTTTTTCCTTTTTCATAAATATCATTAAATATATGTTTAAGTTTTTCCACATCTTCTTCTCCAGCTTTATGCTTTATACAATCATAAATATAATCAAATACATCATCAGATATAAATTCCATTTCATATTCATTGATTCTGTCATAGTATTTGATTTTATTCTCTTCATCTTTAAAAGGGATAGAATATTTAATAATATAATGACTTAACGTACTATCAAATGTTGTTCTTGCTTTATCAGATATTCTATCATCTTCTGTTTTGTTTGGATATAAATATGTCATTAGAAATTCCATATAACCAAGATCACCAATTATTCTCTTTATACCATTTGTATATAATTCTTTCCAATAATCTTTACCATAACATTCTTTATAAATTGAGGCATAATAAATATGCCTTGGCACATTTCCATATCTACTATTATAACCTTTTGCTACTTCTAATAAACAACCTGGTAAACAATTATCTTCCCATTCTACTATTTCATCATCACTAAATACATCCATAAAATAAAAATACATTTTACGAGATGTATCAAAAAAATTATCATAATTTTTATGATCTGGAGATGTAATATATAATATTATATTAGAATTTGCTGTTTCAGCATCAACATTATATGAATCAGATATTGCTATATCACAATTATCTTTATCCTTACCTTCTACCACTTTTTTCTTATTTAAATGATAAGCATTAAAAGGATTATTATCAATTGCACTTTTAAATATATTCACTTTGACTGGATCTTCAAGATCACTATTTAATTCATTAATTTTCATTAATAGATATATAATGAAGGATGTCTTACCACATCCTGGATTTCCTCTTAATAAGAAGTTAAAATCACTGTCAAATAATACTTTGGAAATATCATCTATTCTTGGTAATTTATTTATTCTATCTAGTATTTTATATATATTATTCGTAAATGTTTTCTTTTTATTCACTTCAGTATCTTCTATTATCTGTAATATATTTCCTACATAATTATTTAACACAGTTATTATTTTGTTAATTCTATGTATATTTATTTCTTTTCTTAATTTAACAAATAAAATAAATATTACCAACTCATTCCATATATAATCATATACTTTTCTTATATAAACTTCTTCTCTTGGATACTGATAAATATTACATTTAATTCTTATTGTTATACCATTACCATTAAATTCTGGAGTATTATCTCCAAATATTTTACATAGAGCATTTGTTGCTATAATATTATAATAATATAAACATATACTTGTACGCTTTTCACAATATTGTGGTAAACTTTTCAATACATCTTTTAATGTTATGAATCTTTTTTTGTATTTTTGCTAAATGTTTCATCATCACCAATTTCATTTTCTATACATTTTTTAATTCTTTTTACATTTTCATTTTTCATATCCAATTTTACTATATTATTAATTCTTTCATATTCATTCTTAAGTATTTCCTTTATTGTATTAGCATCCATTGTATCAACATCACATTCTGTTATATCATCGACATATGTATCATTATAGATATTATCGAATGTTGCATAATCAAGTTCTATATCTTTATTCCTACACTCATTTCGATACACTTCTATAGACAAATCCGAATAATCTTTTGGTTCAAAGAGTACCTTCGAACCTTCTGAATAATATGCAACTAATTCAGCTTGAGTTGCTTTATTTATTAAATAATTATGCAAATCAACTAATCTAATATAATAACCAAAAAATCTAAGTCTCTTTGATTTAATAGATAAAATAATCTCCCTTGGCTCATAACTTTTTTTATTGTCTGTTTTGGGCTTTTTCGTAGGAGGTTCTATAGGTTCTGGTTTATCCCATACAAAATGTCTTTCCATTTCTTTTATCATTTTTATCTTCAATTTTCCATAATGACCAAAATCTGCTTCACCAACTTCCTTACTATACCCAAATCTTTCTTGATCAAATAGTATAAAACCTATATTAAATATTGGATTACATTGGTTTAATTCATCGATAATACTATTAGTATCTTGTGAACCTAATTTTCTGCTAATATTCTATAATAAATATTTATACTATAATATATACACTAAGAATATTATCCCTCATTTCTAATTTATTTCTTTCATCCAAGTCGTTGTATATCACATCTATCAAATAATCATCTAAATCATGTAATATTTCAGAATTTAATCCAACTTTTAATAATTTATTAGCTTGTTCAAGATCATATAAATACATAAACTGAAGTTGATATTGAAATAAAAACAATTGATATATTAATAAGTATAATGTTGGTAATGATTTGATTGATCCATATAAAAATTCATTAACATAATATGACAATATTTCTATTCTTCCATTATCTAGCAATGGTGTTTCTATCACGTCTTTTAATGCAATTAATTGTTGTTCAATTCTTAATGTTTGAATTATTTTCTGTAATGATTGTAATTTCTTCGGATGGTTTTGTAATGCTTTATTTAGATCTTCTATTGTTGTAAATTGATCTGGTTTTACTTTTAATGTTTGTATCAGTTCTCGTAATAGGTTTAACTGATCTGGGTGGTTTTGTAATGCTTCATTTAGGTCTTCTAATGTTGAAAATTCATTTGGTTGATTCTGCAATGCTCCTATCAGTTTTTGTATTGCTATTAACTGTTCTGGGTGGTTTTGCAATATTTGCCTTAGGTGTAGTAATATTGTCAATTCATCTGGTTGTTTTTGCAATGTTTCTATCAGTCCTTGTACTGTTGTTAATTGTAGTGAGTAGTATTGTATTTCTTGTATTATACTATCCACTGATTTGAATTGTTGTAATGTTTGAATTAGGTCTTGTATTGCTGTAATTATTTCTGCCTGGTTCTGTAATGTATATAATTTGTTTAGTTGTGAAGGATTTTGCACTAATTCTAACAATATTATCTGCTTTGGCTGGATTTGTAATGCTTGTATAAAACTTTGTGATACTTTCAATTGTTGTGAATAGTTTTGTATTGTTTGTATTAAGTCTTGTATTGCTTTAAATTTAGGTGATTTGTCTTTTCTTGAAATTTCTATTAAATTCTTCAATAAATTCAGATGTAGTTCTGAATTACTCTGTAAGGTTTGTATTAAATTCAGTAATAATTGAAGTTCAGATTGATTTTTCAACATTTCAATTAAAATATGTAAAAACTCTTTTTGTTGTGGTGGTTGGTCTTCTAACTCTTGTATTAAACTTTGTAATTCTTTCAATTGTGGCAGTTGTTGATTATTTTCCACTTTCTCCATTACCTCTTCTAATGATGATAATAATGGAACTATTTTCTGTATATAAACCTGTATAGATTGGAGAAGCTGATAATTGTTTTGTATTATCTGTATTAGATTCTGTAATTCATTTAATTGGTTTTGGTCTTCATATACTGCTAACTGTTGTAATTGATTATTCGATGAAGGAATCTGTTTCAATAATACAGTTTGTAATTTCTTTATTGTTTCTTGTATTACATCTATTTGAGTAGTTACTCTATTACATGAACTTTGTGATGTGGATGACAAAGAATTGTATATTTTATTTAATTCTTGTATTTGTTTATCAATTTCTTCTATCATATTTTGAAATGTAAGCAATTGTAATATTATTCTATAATCTTCACTATGTAATTTAGACTTGATATTTTTTAATAATTCTAATTGTTCTTCTATATTTTTCAATTGTTTTTCAATTAATTCAAACAGTGTACTTTCCGTTATAATGTTTTTATTTCCAAAACATATCAATTTATTGTTTAATTTCTTATATTCATCCATATCACCATTTAAAATATTCTTGAATTGATTTATTATCACCTCTCCATAGATATTCTTCAAACCACGTTTAATATTATTGTCAACATCTATTCTATTCTCAACTACGTTAATCAAAAACTATAATAACAAATTAATATATATATATATATACATATGTTTCACATAATATTCTCTTCCTTTCATCCATCTGCAATATATAACTTTTTTTTAATTCATTTGGAATATAACCATTTTGATAAAGTGACGATATTAAAATCTTTATATTTTCTTCCTTATTATCAATAACAAGACTTTTCAAATAATTAATTATATCAGCTTTATGACAATCATAAAACATCTATGTAATAATAAAAATAAAAATATACGTTTAACAAAGCAATTACATTCTCTTTAATAACATGCTTTTCATTAGTTGTCATTTGAACACCAGTTATGTTGAATTTATTAATAATACACCCATCGATGCATGGGAAATTGGATATTTCACTAAAATCTAAATACAATCCTTCAACACTTTCTTCTTTTTCTGTTACATATTTTGTCTCTTTATTGAGATACTCCATTATTTTATCGATTTTATACATATAATATTTATTCTCTGGAAGATATATTGAATAATAATCTCCTTTGAAATCCACAAATTCATACTGGTAACTAGTAGTTGATAATATAATATGACATAATCTTTCATATATTTTACCGTCATTATCTTTCATGAATGAATTATATAATTCTTTATAATTCTCTTTGCCTATGAAGATATTACCAATTATATAATCTCTAATTGCATTAGATTTAAATATTAATCGATCTGGTATGTCATTTATCCTTTCTATATCATATATATAACATTTTTCGTTATATGTTGGTGGAATATATGAAGGCAATTTGTCTGTTTCTGTTTTAAACTCTAAATACATACCTAATAAACTTCGAGTAGATGCACCTTTTAAAATATATCCATAATTTTTACACTTTGTTAGCAAATCCTCTTCTTCACTATCTTCATCATCATCTTCTTCATCATCATCTCCAACATCCATTAGTGGATTTTTCCCCTCATTAACTTTACCAATTATTACTATTAACTCTTCTTCAGTAAATTGTGGTAAATAAAACTGAATTGGAGCTCTTTTATTACTCATCACTTTGTACTTATCTGCATTTGGAGAACTTATCATAATAACTACCTCATCATCACTATAATCATCTTCTTTAATCTCACAATTATCACTAATTATAATGGTTTTGCTCTTCGTTTCTGGTAAAACATCAGCTGCCTTGAACTTATTACCATAAGCTTCTCGCAGATAATATTTTTTTCTTTTATCTACTAAACCATAAAATATAATATTATAATCCTTAAAATCTTGATCATGATTAAAGCAATATGCAAGGACAATACATAAACTTGTCTTTCCTGTAGACTGATTTCCATATATCAAAAAGCATTTCTGATACAGTAATTTTTGGAGCGATGAAGTTTCTTGGGGTAATTGATCTAGTAGTGGTGGTGATGATGTAATTTTCTTCTTCATCTCACTATAAATACCAACATAACAATCTCTTATAAGTATGTAAGGATTTTTCATAAAGTATTTGCTATCTGTTTCTTTCACCATCACCACATCATTTATACAACCATAACTTACACTTCTATTAATAATACTCATTTTTGATAATCATATAGATAAATTATTTGATAATCAAACAAATATTATGTTCAGTAAACACAAGTTTCTTCAAGCCAAACAAATTTGAATTATTTGTTTGAAGTTAAAACATTCAATCACTGAGAAAATGTCATCTTTTGGGAAGCTGTAATGGAGTTGAAAGGTGCAGAAGGACTTACTGAAGAGTGTTATGTGAATTGTTTAATGCATATTTATAAGAGATTTATATCTGAAAATGGTGATTTAGAAATTAATATCAATGATTCAATGAAGAAAGAAATAACCAAAGAAATTGAAAAAGGTAATTATACTTTATCAATTTTTGATAAAGCAATGGCTGAAATTGAAGAATTAATAAATGTAAATGCGTTTTATACATTCCAATCATCAGCTCATTTTGAAAGTGCTAAAACATTAATGAATTGGTATAACAACTATGCCAAGATGGAACCACAAGCTCAAAGTGCAGTATTTATGAAAGTGATGCAAGATGGTATATATATAAGTGCTCAAAACTATTATATCTTTTTTTTTATTATATTATTGTATAATTATTTTAAATATTTATTTTTCTTTAATAATGATTACTTATTAATGGATTTGAAAATCCTCCTGTTTTTCATGAAACTGCTACAGCTGGTGGTGGTATTCAATCAGCAATTGTTTCATTCGTTTCAAAGGGTAATCCTAATCTAAGTAGACCTCCCAGTATGTTTGCAGGTACAGTGAAACTATCAACTCATGAATCATCTCATAACCAATCATCATCCAATGATCTTTCAAGACAAATTCGTTCAAGTAGAACAGGAACTTCTCCTCAACCTCCTCCTTCTAGAAAAGCTTCTCATGTTGTTCAACAATATGCTTCTGCTAATAGGATATCAGGTTTAAAGACGAGTATGAGAATGTATAATAGTAATGCAAATAGTCCAAGAAGATCAAAGGTAATTACACCAACTGAAATGCCTGGTGCAATTCCTGTTACTGTTTCTACTCCTCTTACAAATTCTACTCTACTTACTACTTCTGCTATAGGTGCTTATACTCCAGGTGGTACTTCTACTCCAGTTACTAATTCCTTCCATATTGCTCCAATTTCAGAGAATGTACTTCCTCCTGTGAAGAAATCACCAAACGATGTGTAAGTTACTCATATTATTTATATATTAACCCTAAAATTAATATTTTAATATATATTATATGATGTTTTTTGTGAATATATCATATAATTATCGATTGTTAGACTAATAACACAGTTTAATAATAGAATAATAATAGATTAATATGAAAATGATTTAGGAACAACATTTCTCTTTGTTAGTTTGGAACTTATATCATACTCATTTTTATCTAATCTACAATGATAGTAAAATATATTAGCATTACCATGCTTCTCCATACTATCACATGAATATTTCTTTGTTTCATTCTCTTCTTCATCTTTGATTGTATTTACTTCGATTGTTTTTATTCCTATGAAATGGGATACTAGATTTGGTTCATTTGATGGTTGTTGATTTGATGGTTGTTGATTTGATTGTTGTTGATTTGATGGTTGAGCAATATTTCTATTTGATGATACATAAATATAATGAAATTCTGACCAATCAAATAAAATGTTCAAATGTATCATACAATCTTTAATTATATCATTGCATTCTCTACTCTCATCTATAACATTTACTACATGAATAAAACAATTATTCAACATATAAATCATTTCTCTGTTTTCAGTTGCTAAATGAACTAAATACATATTACTATCCTTTTTACAATATATATCACCTTCAAATAATTGTTTAAAATATGCAAATTTATTTATATCTATTTCTTTTAATCTAATTCCACAACCATGATATAAACAGTTGTAAAACATTAGTTCATCAAATAATAATTTAAACAATTGGGTATTTTTTCCTTTTTCATAAATATCATTAAATATATGTTTAAGTTTTTCCACATCTTCTTCTCCAGCTTTATGCTTTATACAATCATAAATATAATCAAATACATCATCAGATATAAATTCCATTTCATATTCATTGATTCTGTCATAGTATTTGATTTTATTCTCTTCATCTTTAAAAGGGATAGAATATTTAATAATATAATGACTTAACGTACTATCAAATGTTGTTCTTGCTTTATCGGATATTCTATCATCTTCTGTTTTGTTTGGATATAAATATGTCATTAGAAATTCCATATAACCAAGATCACCAATTATTCTCTTTATACCATTTGTATATAATTCTTTCCAATAATCTTTACCATAACATTCTTTATAAATTGAGGCATAATAAATATGCCTTGGCACATTTCCATATCTACTATTATAACCTTTTGCTACTTCTAATAAACAACCTGGTAAACAATTATCTTCCCATTCTACTATTTCATCATCACTAAATACATCCATAAAATAAAAATACATTTTACGAGATGTATCAAAAAAATTATCATAATTTTTATGATCTGGAGATGTAATATATAATATTATATTAGAATTTGCTGTTTCAGCATCAACATTATATGAATCAGATATTGCTATATCACAATTATCTTTATCCTTACCTTCTACCACTTTTTTCTTATTTAAATGATAAGCATTAAAAGGATTATTATCAATTGCACTTTTAAATATATTCACTTTGACTGGATCTTCAAGATCACTATTTAATTCATTAATTTTCATTAATAGATATATAATGAAGGATGTCTTACCACATCCTGGATTTCCTCTTAATAAGAAGTTAAAATCACTGTCAAATAATACTTTGGAAATATCATCTATTCTTGGTAATTTATTTATTCTATCTAGTATTTTATATATATTATTCGTAAATGTTTTCTTTTTATTCACTTCAGTATATTTAAATTCTAACAACACTGCTTTTTCTCCTTATGTATCGCAGTCAAAGAATTATATAATGAGTGTTTTAGAAAAGAAATTATAAAATAATAATAATTAGTGAATTAGAATTTCATTTTTCTTTCTGCTTTAACTTTTGGGGAAAAACCTCTTCCATACATATCTCTATTTAATTGACATTTACTTAAATGAAAACTTATATAACCAGATAATGGTATTTCTGTTTCATCTATAAAGAATTTTGTTATTTTGCTATGTTTTGTTGGTGAAAATACTTCTTCTACTGTCATTTTTCCTTTGTTTTTATTTTGAGGATTCTTTATTCCTATTAAGTGCGATGATGATATATGATTTTCTACTGGTGCGATACTGGCTTCTTTTGGAGAAAAAGAAATGTAATAGAAGTCAGACCATTTCATTTTTATTTTCAAACATATCATACACTTTTTAATTAAGTCATAACGATCTTCTACATTTTCATTTTCATTTTCATTTTCATTCATTATGTGAATAAAACAATTATTAAATAAGTAAATCATTTCTTTGTTCTTTAGAGTAGCTAAATGAAGTAAATATAATTCACCTTCATTTTCTTTTGAAACCTCATTTTCTTCCTTTTTAGTAGAATATATATCTCCATCAAATAATTCTTTAAATTCTTCAAATTCATCATCTTTTATTCTTTCTAATTTAACACCTAAACTTCCTTCTAACATATCTGTATGATACAAACAGTTGTACCATACTAATTCTTGAAACAATAATATAAACAATTGATGATCTTGTTCATAAGATACATCTTTTAACAGTTGTTGTATTGTTTTTACGTCATTTTCTTCAGCTTTGTGTCTTATACAATCATAAATATAATCGAATACTTCATCTGATATGAATTCCAGTTCATATTCATTGATTCTATCATAACATTTGGTTGATTCATCTTCTACTTTGAAGGGAATAGAATATTTCACTAAATAGTGACTTAATGTACTATCAAATAATACTGTCCTTTTTTCAGATATCTTTATCTCTTCTTCTTCTTTATTTTTGTTGGGTTCATTAAGATATAAATAAGTAATTAAAAATTCAATATAACCAAGATCACCAATTATTCTTTTAATACCAACTGTGTATATTTCATCCCAATAATCCTTTTTATAACATACATCATATATTGCTGCATAATAGATATGTCTTGGAACATTTCCATATCTACTATTATTACATTTTGCTATTTCTTTTAAATCGTCTGGTAAACAATATCTTTCCCATTCCTCAATTTCTTTTTCACTAAAAACGTCCATATAATAATATACTTTTTTACCATCAGTATCATAAAAATTATCATAATTCTGATAATCAGGTGAAGTTATATATAATGAAATTTCAGCATCAATATCTCCCTTTTCAAGATTATATGAATCAGATATGGCTAAATCACAATATGTATCACCATATTTTTCATATACTCTTTTGTTATTCAAGGCATATCTATTACACTTTACATCTCTTCCTTTTTTAAATACCAATGTTTGAATTGGAAATTTTAACACTTCATTCAATTTATTCATTTCTTTTTCCAATTTATCATTTAAATCGATAAGATTTTGTAACAAATATATTATAAAGGATGTTTTACCACATCCTGGATTACCTCTCAACAGAATATTTATTTTTTCTCCCAAGTCTATATTTTCTTCATCTTCATTTACAATTTCTATATATGCTGTTTTTACAGTTTCGTTAAACTCCTCAAAATTGGATATGTTATTGAGAAGTTTGATGTTATTTCCAATACTATATTTTGTGTAATACTCATTCTTTTCTTTAATCCATTCATTTAATTCATTTATAATAATATTGATGGTTAATAACCTATTTTTATCAATTGTTTCAAATACTTCAGAGAAAAACCTTAATTTAACAAATAAAATATATTTCTTTATTTCATTCCATATATCTTTATATATATCTCGAATATATACTTTCTTTTGAGGATATTGGTAAATATCACAATCAATATTTATTATATTATCACCATCTATTGTAACAGGGCGATCAAATACTTTACATAAAGAATTAGTTTCTATATTTAATATACAATAATAACAGTAATAATATACTTGTACAGGATTTACAATATTTGTATAAACTACCTTTCATTTCTTTAATAGTATTAAAAGCAACATCTAATTCTTCTGAATTACATGAATTGAAATTTAATTCTTTTAATTTTTTTACTTTTTCATTATTTGGATCTAACTCTATACTATCATTGATTTTTCTCCACTCATCATTAATTATTGTTCTTTTATCATCATCTGACATTTTATTTACAATACAATTTGTTAGATCTCTTTCAATTGTATTTGGATGGTAAAAGATTTGGCTAAATGTATTTCTATCAATAACAATTTCAGGAATATCTTTCTTCTGTTCATATTTCTTAATAAGCAAACTTGAATATTCTTTAGGTTGGAATTCTAATATTTTCTTTTCTCTTATATATCTCTTTTCTATTCCTTTATCACCTACAAAAAATTTGAGATACTCACGTAATTCTATTAAACCCATTCTTAATGTACTAAATCGGAGTCTTTTTGATTTTATAGCTATAATAATTTTCATTTGATCTACACTCAATACTATATTTCCTGTATTAATTCTTTTTGTATCATGTTGAGCTGAATCAACAATCCAATTATAATTGTTTTTCATCTCCATAATCATTTTATTTTTAAATTTTCCATACAAATCAAAATTAACTGAGCCTTCTTTAAATGAATCTCTTACTTGATCGCTGTCATATGAAACATACACTATATTGAATATTGGATTAAACATTTCTAATTCATTTATAGCTTCATTTATATTACTGTTTGTTATTGACTATAATAATAATAATAATAATAAACAATACATTTATTATTTCTATTTTCATTTTTCCTTTCCTATTAACATCCAAGTTATTGTAATACTCATCAACTAAATAATCATTTAAATCATGTAATATTTTTCTGTTATATAAATTAATATTATCGTTTTGAATAGTTTCTACCACTGTATTTAAACTAATTTTTATTAATTCATTTGCTTCTTCAATATCATACATATCTACTAACTGTAATTGTTTCTGACAGAACAACAATTGATAATCTAGTGAATATAATGCATATTTTGTTTGTTTTAATAATTTTTCCTCATATGTATGTAAATCATTAGATAATTTCTTTACTTCATCATTCTTTATTTTTTCTTCTAAGTATTTCTGTAGTACATTGTATAAACCATATAATTTACTCTCAAATAATAATTCATTACTGTTTGTCGTATCTAACAATTGCAATAATGATCTGAACTGCTTCTCCATTATGTAAAACTCATTCATCAACTCATCTAATTGATTTAATTCTGGAATGTTACATAATTTCTGTATTTCATTCTGCAAATTTATATTTGAGTGTGATAGTTGATTCTGTAATGTCTGTATTTCATTCTGTATTGTCTTTATTGAATCTTCTGGTAGTTGACTCTTTAATTTCTGTATTTCATATTGTAATATTTTCATTTGAACTTCTGGTATTTCATTCTGTAATTGCTGTATTATATTTGGTATCATTTCTATTTGATCTGGTGTTATTTTTTTCTGAAACTCGTTTATATGACTTTGTAATATTTCTATCTGAGCTTGTGGTATTTCATTCAGTAATCTCATTATTTGATTCTTTAATACTTCTATTTGAGATGGTGATATGTTGGTTTTCGTTAATGTTTCTAATTGATTTTCTAATGTATGCATTTGATTTGATAACTGAAATAATATCTGTAACATATTCATTTGAACTTCTGGTATTTCATTCTGTAATTCTTCTATAATCAAATCTAATGTTGTTACATAAATTAATGGAAATCCTGGCTGAATATTATCCTTTAACTCTTTTATATGACTTTGTAATATTTCTATATGAGCTTGTGGTATATCATTCATTAATCTCATTATTTGATTCTTTAATATTTCTATTTGAGATGGTGATATTTCATTCATTAATTTCAGAATTTGAACTTGAGGAATTTCACTCATTTGATTTTGTAATATTTCTGATAGGGATTCTGGTAATTGCTTATATAATTTAAGCAACATTGGGATTTGAGGTGGATGAAGAAGAGTTTGTAATGTCAGTACTTTATTCTTTACTGTATATACTATGTCTGATAGTTTTTCTTGTAAAACTAAAATCAGTGTTGAATATAATTTCAATTGTTTTAATATTAAATCATTCATGAAGGGAATATGTAATATTCTATCTTTTAATGATATTAATAAGTTGCTCAATTCTTGTGGTTTTCTATTTAATACGTCTAATCGAGTTTGTAATTCTAGTAATTGAATTGATAATACATAAGGTTGTATATTCAGTGTTTGAAACTGTTTAACAAATGATTCTCTTGATGAAGGTATTTCATTTGATAAATTAGTAATAAATTTATCTGTAGTAATTTTCAATTCTTCTATTTTGGATAGTAATAATACTATTCTGTTCTGTAACCCAATTGAACTAAAATTATTCAAATGTATTGTTAATTTAGATAATAATGTTTTAATTGTTTCTGCTATATTATTCCATATCAATAATTGGTTTTTGTATTGGTATTTTCCATTATTTAATATTTCTATTTGAAATGTCAATGTATTTATTCTTCCTTCCATTAGTGATATTATATCATTATCTTCTATTTTTTTCTCTATTATTGGATATAATTTAACCATATTTTCATTATTCAACTTGGAATTAAGCTCATTAAAAGTATTTACATCACTATTTATAATATTCTGGAATTGCTTTATCCTCTCTACCTCATAAATGTTTATCAAATCTGACTGAATGTATTTTCTACAGGTAATTTCATTTATCAAAAACTATAATAGTAATAACAATATTAAATATACATAGCTTTCACATAATATTCTCTTTCTTTCATCCATCAATAGAATATATTTTTCTTTTAATTGACTGGGTATATAACCATTCTGATATAATGAAGATGATATTACTTTTCTATATTCATCATTAGAACTATTAAATCCTTTCAAATACTCTTCTTTTATTTTATCTTTACGATGATTAAAAAACATCTATTCAAGTATAATATTTATGTTTATACATTCAATAACACTATTACTGTATTTACTGTTGGATGATCTTTATCTATAGTCATTTGAATAGGAGTAACATTAAATCTATTAATTATACAGCCATCAATAGCTGGAAAATTTGAGATTTCGCTAAAATCAATATATATTTCATCCTTTTTGCTATCACTTATATGATCAAAATCTATTTTGTTATGTATCGTAACACTTATTATCAGGAATGAATATCAACTCATTATCCATTCTGCAATTAGCAAAAATAATATGAATCATTCTTTCAAAAACATTACCATTTCTTCCCTTCATAAATACATTATATAATTCTTCATAATACTTAGTCTCATTAAAATGGTAATATAAAATTTGTTTGGCTATTTCATCTGACAAAAACTTTAATCGATCAGGAATGGCATTAACTTTATCTACATCATAAATGAAACATTTTTGGTTATATTTTTGTGGAATAAATACAGGCAATCCATCATTTTTATCAAATCTTGCATTAGCATATTGAAATGAGGGTAATCTAGATCGAGTAAAGCCATTGTAGATTTTTCTTTCTTTATCACTGAATTGGGTTATATAAAACTGTATAGGTGCTCTTTTATTACTCATAATCTTATATTTGCTTGAGTTTGGAGAGCTTATCATTATCACTACTTCATCATTGCTAAATTCGTCTTCTCTGATTTGAAAATTGTCACTGATTATTATTGTTTTTCTTTTCGTACTGGGTAACTTTTCTGTTTCTTCAAATCTTACTCCATAAGCTTCTCGAAAATAGTAACATGTATGTTCATTTGTTGAAACATAAAACAGGATGATGTTATATTCCTTGAAATATTTATCCATGTTGAAACAATATGCTAGAAAACAACTCAAAATGGTCTTACCAAGCTTTTCATTACCATATACCAAGAAACACTTCTGAAATTTAGAATTACTACCAATCTGAATTATTCTTTTCATCTCACTATATATTCTCATGAAGCAATCTCTCATTAAAATGAATGTTGTGTCATCAGCGCAAATCAGTTTCCCATCCTGAATATACTCAGCTTTTACCTTTAAATCGTTAATATTACCATAACTTGATGCAGTGTTATACTTTTGCATTATTCTATAACTAAAAATGTGAATTATATAATTATCAAGAAAATGTACAGTTATTTATTACAGTTAGGCTTGACAGAATAAATTTATATATATTTTTTAATGTTTGAATAAATTTATGGGTTAAAATTTATTTTTATGTTTTTAATAGTTTATCATATAGGATAGTAGAAATAAAGTGTAAAAATAGATATGTAGCTAATTGTTCTAACTCAGCAGGGTTGTTGATGACTGTAATTGCTTTTATAAAGAGACTCACAAGCTTAAAAATAGCATAAATAGTTTTTATGAAATAATAAAAATTGTAAACACATCAAAATTGCTAAAGAATTCATTTGAGAATGTTATTCAGGAGATTATTGAAATTAATTCACTTAATCATTTAGGATTGATGAAGTATAGTTTAATAAGTCAGAAGACATTTTTCGATATAATAAATACTATATCTTTTTTCAAAGAAACAGGTTATTATGAAGTTTTAATTGGAATATGTAGTAGTATAAAGTGTATACATGATAATAATAACTTTCATGGTGATTTAAAACCTTCAAACATTTTTTTAAATGATAAAAATGAAATTATAATCAGTGATTATTTTAAATAATGAATTATATAAAGGAAAAGAAGATGAAAAAGTAGAAAAGAAATATGATGTGTATTTTATTAGCAGAGAAGAATTATTAGGAGAAGAAATAAGTAAAGAAAGTGATATATGGAGTTTTGGATGTATATATTTCTTTATAATAAATGGTAGTTATATATTTAAAGGAGAAAATAGAATGAAAACGTTGAATAATATAAATGATATTAAATATAGAAGATTCGATGGAGAGTTTAATGATGTATTAAATAGTTTGTTAGAGAAAATATTCATAAGTGAAAATAATAAAAGAATAAATATTGATAGTGTAATTGATGAATTAAAACAAATTAATAGTGTAGGACATCTTCCTTTGTTATCTACAAAAGTAAAAATGATAGCTCCAAAACAACGTAAACTTAAATTGCCTTCCAATGTATCACCATCAAACATGCAGCAAAAGAGTCAACCTCCATCACCGCCCAAATTTACACCTTTACCTCCATTTCAACCACCTTATCAACAGCAACAACATCTATTTAATAACTCACCTCCTCCTCAATATCAATATCAATATCAATATGATGTATATGGTGATGTAATACCTCCTCAATTATCATTTGGTAATGAAATTCCACCACCTCCACTTCCTCAACATAAGCAACAACAACAATATTTTAATCTTCCACCACCATCTCCTACATTTCCATCATTCAATAACCAAAAACCACCTTATTATCAATCACAATCTCAACAATATCCTCAATTAAAACAATATGACAGATATGGTGATGTAATTCCACCTCAAATGCAATGTAATAATCAGCAACTTCCTCAACCTTATTTTCAACCTCCTTCTCCTCCTGTTTATAGCAAACCACCTTCCGCAACCTCCAATTCAACAACATTTTAAAGAAAATCAAAAAGAAACTTCATATTCATCTTCATCACCACCTTCTGATTCTTCTGATTCTTCTTCAGTTTCATCTTCTTCAGATAATGAAGATAGTGGTAATGTATTTCGAGCTAATGTTCCTTCTAATGCAAAATGTAAACAATGTGGTATGAATAAAAATCAGCTGAAAAGAATGGGTTGTACAATAGCAAAATTGAATGTATATTTTGATATTTATTAATTTGTAGTGTGAACATTATCTATGTTCAGCATGTGTTAAAGAATTCTTGTTTAATAATCATGATAAAGATGGCAATTTTTATTGTCTTTCATGTGGTAAGGCAAAAAGCAAATTTAGACCAGCTGAATTGGTGGAAAGAGGGATTTTATATGATTTTGATGTTTAAGCATCCTTAATATTATATCATTTATTATATTCATATGATTTGAATAAAAAATATAAAGTATCAGAAACTGTTTATATAACGTAATTTAAAGTAAAAATTTCAGTCCGCTATAGTATAGTGGTTAGTATCCCCGCCTGTCACGCGGGAGGCCCGAGTTCAATTCTCGGTGGCGGAGATATTTTTTATTTCTTTTTCACTATTGTATTTATATTTTATATTAATTTTTGTTGCTAGTGTGTTGAAGCATTGAAAAATAAAAATAAAATGTTGAAGTATAGAATGCTTGTTTTAAGAATGAAATAGATTTAAGTATGAATGACTTTACTATTCCATTAATCAAACAGATAAACTTTTCATAGCTTTAATTATCTTGTAATAATAATACATCAAAAGGATTAAAAGAATTCTAAACTTCTTTCCTAATGATATATTTCAATTGCTAATAATACAATTGGAGATGAAGGAAGAGTAATATGTGAAATTTTGGATAAATTTGATGAAGAATTTTAATCAAATATGTCTTTCAAGTATTAGTATGAGAGAAAAAGGTATTAATAACATTGATAGAAAGATGAAAATTATTATAATCAATTAGAAAAGATAAATATATCTAGTAATGAATTAAAGGAAAATGAGTTGAATTTGATTAAAGAAAATAACCAAATATTTGATTGTTTAGATAAATTATCTGTAACAGTGAAAGAAGATATAAATAAACGGACTTAAAATAATTTGTAGAAAATTTTTCCACATTTAATATGAATCAAAATAGATGGAATATGAAATGAAAAAAGCATTATCAAAAGAATTTGAATTTGTTTAATAAACATTAATTAATCAATTACAAAAATGTTTTAAACTATCATATTTGTTTTCAAGCGAAGTTAATTCTATTTTCAACTTTTCTAATAAATCTTTCTTTTCATTCTTTTTCTATTAAACAATATTAATAATCACAATTATAATAATACTTCTTCATTTAAATGATTGATTTTATTGTTTAATAAATCATCAGTTTTATTCATTATTTCAGTTATCTTTTTCATTTTATTCAATACTTTATCTATCTCATTCTTTAGAAGATCTTTTGTATTGTCATTAATCATTATTGATTCATTTATTGATATATCATCTGATAACTTTTGACAATATGATAAAAATATATCACAATCATCACTATTTTCATTCTATTTATATAAATATATTAAATATATACAATTGAAAGTTTATTAATTTTTGTAACTGATTCTATATATGGTTTATATTCTTCATATAATCGTAATAAATCTTTATTATTACATATTATATTTATTGAATATTCACTCTTCACACTTTTACATAAGACTTCAAATGATCGAATATGATGAACTAAATCTAATATTTTCTAATTATTTATAACATATATTATATATATATATTGATATATACTTCAAATTCATTTTCTATATCTTTATTATGATAGTCAAAATTTTCAATTTTTGGATAAGATTTTTCATTTAATGAATCAATATTATTTCTCAATTCTTTTCGTATTAATATCTTATTATATAAATATTCGGTTATAAATGGCATAAATGGTGTTAATATTAATAAATAGTTATACATCACAAATCCCAAGATTTGATTTGTTGTTGTACAATGGATATTTCTCAAATCAACTTTGGAAAACTCCAAATAACTAATAAACAATAAAATAAATATAAAATAAATAGAATATATACTTATCACAAAAATCATGTAAAAAGAATTCAACAATTTCATTTGTTACATTATAAAATGAATAATTATTCATATTATTATTTACATTTTCAATTAAATGACTCAATCTTGATAAAATCCACATCGAATGTAAAGGTAATGGATAATTATCACATATTTTCATACTACTCAAACTTTCTACACAATAGATATTATTCATTTCATAATATTTCACACAATTCCATAATTTATTACAAAATCTTTTGGAAGATAAAAATCTATTTATATCTATATTTATTGATTTTGATTGTTTTAAATAAGAAAATAAACAGAATCTTAAACTATCCAAACCAACTGCTTCAATACCATTTGGATATTGTGATTCGATTAATTTTATTGATTTTTGTATTTCTTTCATTGATAAATTACCATTATTCTTTATATTCTTTATCATTTCTTCTTTCTTTATTCCATTCATTATATTCAATGGATCTATCACATTTCCGACACTTTTTGACATCTTTCTACCACTTGAATCTCTCACTAATGGATGTAAATATACATTTTTGAATGGCAATTGATTTGATAATTTCTTACATAACATTGCTTCTCGTAAGACCCAAAAGAATAATATATCACTTCCAGTTTCCATTAAACTTAACGGATATCTTTTATTATCAAGTTCATTAGGCCAATTACAACTTGATAATGGTAAAATACACGACGAAAACCATGTATCTAAAACATCATCATCTTTTATTATATCACATTCATTTAATGATTTATTGAATTTATTTTTACACTCTTTTTCTATTTCACTTTTACTATTATTACATACAATCCAACCTAACATCTTATTATTATTATTATTATCTAGTACTTTATAAGCTGGGATTCTATGTCCCCATTTAATTTGACGGGAAATACACCAAGGTTGAGGATTAGATAACCATCTTATACAAGCATTCTTATAGTTCGATGGATATATTCTTAATTCATTATTATTTATTGATTCTAATATTGAACTACTAAGTGTAGGTGTGTCTATAAACCATTGAGGTAGTAATAAGGGTTCTATTATATCACCACTTCTTGAACATTTGCTTATTGTCATTCCATATGATTCAATATTGCTTAATCTATATATCATTATTACCTTCATTATATTATATATACAGTTTTTTATCATTTAAATATCTAATTACTTCATTTCTTGCTACAAATCGATCCATACCTTTAAACTGCAAACATTTTTCATTTAATGTTCCATTTTTATTCATTATATTAATCTAATAAAATAAGTAAAAGATATATATATATATATACCATATTCAATTTATTTCTTACTCCACATTCATAATCATTTACATCATGCGCAGGTGTTACTTTTACAGCTCCAGTACCAAACTTTGGATTAACCAATAGATTATCTTGAATTACTGGAATGATTTGATTGGTTATTGGATTCTTTACATATTTGCCAATGTATTTGTGATATCTTTCATCTTTACTATTCACTGCAAGTGCTGTATCACCAAATAATGTCTCTGGTCTTGTCGTTGCTACAGTAATATAGTCGTTATTATCATTTTGTAACGGATATTTTATAAAATAGAGTAAACCCATTTTGATTGGCTTATTATGATTTGGTAAAGTAATATAAGAATTACCTTTTATTTCTTCATAATCAATTTCTATATCCGATATTGTTGATTGTAATGCAGGACACCAATTTACTATTCTTTTATTTCTATATATTATATTATCATTATATAGCTGAATAAATGCAGTTTTTACAGCATTTGAATGTTTTTCATTCAATGTAAAATATTCATTTTTCCAGTCTAATATTGTGCCCATTTTCTCTAATTGTTTGTGAATAATGTCTTTATGCTGATTTGATAAGTGATGTATCTATTAATTACAATTAATTACAATAATCATACTTTCTCAAGAAATTCTTCATCTGTAAGACTATTTTTATCAATTCCATTCTTATGTAATACTTTTTCAATTACTGCCTATTAAAATATAGATAAAAAAAGAAAACATGCTTGTGTGGCTATACCAGCATGATCAAAACCTGGAATATAAGACACATTATATCCAGACATGTATTTATATCTTGCAATTGAGTCTTCTATCGAGAGTGTCAAAGCATGACCGATATGAAGAACACCAGTAACATTTGGAGGAGGTAATATCTAAAATTTTATATTATCAGTGTTTTTACCATTGAATAATAAGGTGCATTTGGATTATGTTTCTGAGTAACAAACTTATTAATATTTGAGAAATAAAACTGTTCAACAACTTCATGATCAAATGTCTTAGGTATAGAAGAGACTAATACACGATATAATAGAGATATACATGACCTTCTGAAGAGAAATTGCATTTTTTTAAATTTTGGCTTGAATGAAAAGCTTGGTTCTAACATCAACATATCAGCCATCTATTATTTTAGAATAAATAAAAACATTATGTAAAGCAATTAAAGATCAAATTCACTAGACAAAAATGAATAATAAAATACAATTAAATATATATCTAATTAAAAGATCAAATCCTTTCTATTTTTCATTCTTTGTGTCTCTCTCTTCTGATTAAGTTGTTTATACAACGTCTTTTGATATATTTCTGGCTCAACTTTAATATAATCCGGTATTTTTAGCTTAATAGGATGTGGATAAATAATCTCATCATCAACATCATGAAATTCTGCCAAATACGGATGTCTCAATGCATTTTCAACAGTCATTCTCTTATCAGGATTAAACACCAAACATTTAGTAATAAAATCTAATACTTCAGCTGTACCAGTTGTAGTAAAAATGTGTGATAATGGTATTTGAACTGTGTTTGATAAATCTTCTAACATCACTTTCGCATAACTTGAATGAGTATGAAATATATCTTCGTTACTAGGGAATCCTGTAACGGATAATATTCTTTCTAATTGGTTCATTGTGCTGGTACCAGGGAATAACGGTTTTTCTAACAATAATTCCGCTAATAAACAACCAACTGCCCAAATATCAACTGAATAATCGTAATATGTACTTCCTAGTAATATTTCGGGAGCTCTGTACCATCTGGTGGCAATGTAATCTGTTACTATTGCTTTTTCTGTAGGAGATTCTTCGTCTGGGATGATGGATCTGCATAAACCAAAATCACATAGTTTAATTACACAATTTGGATAAACTAATATATTGGATGGTTTTATATCACGATGTATTAATCCTGCAGAGTGTATATACTTTAATGCTTTTAGAATCTGATAAATAATATACTTTCTATGGATATCTTCGAGTATATGACTTCTAATTATTGTATATAAATCTGTATCTAATTGTAATATATAATATGAGAAATAATACCAATATATTCAAATACTAAATATATATCTTTCTTATTCTCTGCTTCAATCACTTCCAACAGCTCAACTATGTTCTCATGACCTTTAAGTTCTTCTAAATACATTATTTCACGATAAGTCCTTTGAGCATCAGTTGAATTCCTAAAAGCATCATAACATTTCTTTAAAGCAACAGGATTTCTAGTTCTTTTGTCAAGAGCTTTCCAAACAACTCCATATGCACCTTTTCCAAGCATTTGAAGTATTTCATATTTTCTTAACACTGCTACTTCAACTATTTCAGTCATTTTCGTTTTTGGTAACGAATATAATTTTAGAACTCTTATCTCGCTAAATAGTAATAATATGGGGGTGAAATAAAACACATATGAAAGATGTGCTAATGTTAAAAAATCTGTTGATATTTACACTTACAATGAGTGATATAAATCTGAATGAGTAGTTTTGCTTGTTATATCTCATTTATCTCATGGTATTATAAACAAATGTAAAGAGAAATTAAATGATAAAGGAAGGACAAGTTTTAATTTTCAAAATCTCTTTTCAACCACATAAAAATAACTTATGCTTATTTCGAATTTAAATTCGATATAAATATTAATATTCAAATAATATTGTCTTGAATTGTGTTTATAGATAAAAAAAACTAATCGTTTTATGTCGTTTTTTATTGTTTTGAATGATTAAATACTCATTACTGTTAGCGCTTTTTATTTTATCTCTGGTTTCAGGGTATTATATTGCATATATACGATATTTAGCGAGGACTTTTGTGCAGTTTCAAAGATAAAGAGGAAATTATCGAACGAAATGTTTTCTAAGACTAGTGATTATGATGCTACACAGAGATTAGTAGAACAGACTGCCAAAAGATTGATGAAAATGAAGTATAGAGATCATACAATGTCATTTATGCAATGTTCAGTATTATCTCCAGAAAAAGGAGATCCTGAAGTTAAAATTGCATTTGATTCCAACCTTAGAATATCCAATAGGTTATTTAAATGATTCTTTAGCTAGAAAAATGTTAAATAGTGATAAAGTGTTAGAAATTTTGAAAGGTGACAAAGTAGATTCAACATATTTTGACGATCCATTCGAAGATAACTTTGAAGAAAAAATAATGAAAGAAATAGGGTTAAATGCTGTGGAAATGTATATATATATATATTATTAAACAATAGACTTCCTCAAGTATTAGATTCAATGAATGGTGGATTATCTGTATGGTTACTAATTGGAATAAATCAATTAATAGCAATGAAAGTATACTTTAAAGAAGCAGATTTTAGTTATTTAAAAGGATGTGGATTTGAACAAGCTAAAATGTGGTATCCTATGCTTGTTCCAGCTATTCCATTTTTACCTAGAGCAGACGGTACAAAACCAAACGCTTCATGGACTCGTCCTACTGCAGATCTAAACATTGGTTTATTAATGACTGAATATGTTGTACCACTCTATAAAGAAAGTGCTGCTCATAATAATGAAAAGAGATATTATGGTCAATTAATTGCTGATATTGCTATAGAAATGGTATTTGGAACTGTTACTAGAGTAACACCAACTGCTAATGGATTTTATTTCTTAATGTCAATGGAGAATGGAGCTATAGTTAGTACTAATGATTATGTTATGGTTGAATTGTTTCACAATGAAACTGCTAATGTCTCATATTTTTACAGTAAGGATATTTATTTAACTACATCTGACTCTGGTTGGAAGAATTTATTTCAAATAGTTAAAGTTGGAAAAGAAGATCATTATGAAGTTCCAAAATGGAAAGATAATAAAATTGTTTACTATATAACCTGGGAAGTTGTTGAGAAGTATAAATATGCATTAGTTGCTGCAATACCAACTAATGAACTATATGGTGCATCTTGGACAGTTGAACCATCTGTTATTACATTCAGATATACAACAGGAGAGAAAAAATCAACAGCAAAATTGACTGTAAAGAATACTGGTTTATATGATGGTAAATTCACTATCACCACTAATGATAAAGTGTCTTTAAGTCAAACAGCTGGTCAACAATATGATTTAAATAAGGACAAATCAATTGAATTCACTTTCACTTATGATTTGACTAAAGGGTACGATGATAATTTAGTAATTACATTCTCACCAGCTGGTGACAATATTGAATGTTATACTGCAATTCTTACACCAGTAAAAACAGAGAATATTGATTGTGTTCCTAATGATTATTCAGTGGAATTAGGAGAATGTATAGATTACTATAGAGATGTTATTTATTCAAAGAAAAACTCTAGTTATTGTAGAGATGGAATGCCATTACCTGATAAAGAATCAATTCCTTGCGAGTGGATGGATGGAGCTGCATTTATCGCAGTGACTATAATAGTAAGTGCTGTAGTCTTATTTGTAATGATTTATACTGCTGTAAAACAAATTAAGAATTTCTCTGAATTGAGAGCTTTATTAGCACCATTATTCTTTTATACTTTTGCTGTTGGAATGATTTTATTGGTTGTTTCTGTATTGGTATTGGCTTTAGGAAAGTTGAATAAAGCTGATTGTGCAATGTATGAAGTGTTCAGAGGTATTGGTTATTCATTTATTGCAACAGCCGATGTGGGTTACTTTAATGCAAATTAATACTGTATAAGATATATTTTTAAATCTATTTTTATTAGAAATTTGTGAATAATGATATTATCTTCATTAGAGATATCTTCTATCTCCTTGAGTTTCTTGTTCCTGTTGTTGTTCTTGAAGCAGTTATACTTTATTTAACATCTCCATTCTTTGATGATTGGAATAAAGAGTTAAATGGTAAAACAATTGTTATGACAACCTGTATGAATTCTGATGATTTAAAGAGTGGTTTTATGGATATTCTCATTGTATATATATGTAAATATATATATATTTATTTTATAGTTGGTAATTGCAGTTATTAATATAGGATATGCCATAAAGATTCTCACTTCCAAAGCTGAATTAGGTAAATCAACACTTCAAGTAACAAGAGCTTGTGGTATTGGTAGTTTTCTTCTATTAATCAATCCATTAACTTCATTTGTGACAAAGAATGGATTTCCAAACTTCGCTATAATTAGTTATATTTATTTAGCAATCATCTTGTTATTGACATTTGTTATGATTGCTTTAACTCCATTCAGACAATGGTTCTTCTGTAAAAGTCCTGAAGTTACTCCTGATACTAAAACCATGTTTTCTCAAGTACTTAAAAATCCAATCACTAGATTATATCTACAGAAACATATGAAAGATTTATTACAAGAAGAAAATATCATATTTTGGGAAGCTGTGAATGAATTAAGAAACGCACCAGATCTTCCAGAGAATATAATGCATGAATGTATAATGCATATTTATAAGAGATTTATATCTGAAAGTGGAGATTTAGAAATCAATATTAACGATGCAATGAAGAAGGAAATCACTAAACAAGTTAATTCTAATATATTAACATTAGATATCTATGATAAAGCAATGGCTGAAATGGAAGACATGATTAATGTAAATGCATTTTATACATTCCAATCATCAGCTCATTTTGAAGGTGCTAAAACATTAATGAATTGGTATAACAACTATGCCAAGATGGAACCTCAAGCTCAAAGTGCAGTATTTATAAAGGTGATGCAAGATGGTATATATATAAGTGGTAGAGAATATTATATCTTTTTTATTTATTGTATATTTATCAATTGAATTGTATTTCTTAATTAACTGTTTTACTCGTTGATGGATTTGATAATCCTCCAAGATGGGATAATGCTGGCTTTGGTGGTGTATTTAAGAATAAAATATCAATACCTACTGGTGGTAATGGAAATAGTAGATCAACATTAGCTGCTGTTCTATCAGGATCAAGTGCAACAGGATTAGGAGGAAATGGAAGTCAAAGAGAAACTAATACAAGTTATACTACTCCAGTAACACCAGTAGATGAAGATTAAACACCAGTATTCTATTTTTATAAAATAATCTAGGTTATAATTGATATTATTATGATAATTATTATTTTATAGTATTTTTTCAGATGTGTTTATTGGCTAATTCACTTTCTTTTTAATTTTTAAATATATATCCGTTTCGCATTCTATTCTTTTGTTGTTTTCTCGCTTGTTAATAAATATATTTATTTAAAATATACAAGAAAATGAATTATATATCATGTTTATATCAAAAAAGAGGAATAAAACCCAAATTACTACAGTATTTAGAGGAATCTGTTCAGTCACTTAATAGAGTAATGGCAACTTATCATACTCGTTTCAATGAGCTATTATATTCCAACTGTTCATCGCTAGAAAATGCTATTGGTGAAAATGAGGATGTAATAGAAAATAATGCTATTAATGAATATAATATCAATAATATAATCAATAATATATTATATAGACTGTTGATATATGATAAGTTATGTATGTATCATGTGGAATTGAGAATTAGTTCAAATAATTTCTTAGATAATGATAATATTAAGATAGATGATGATTTTGTGTGGAACATAAATGTAAAACATGAAAATAATAAAGTGAAAGAATTTATATCATATGTAAATGAAAAAATTCAAAATAAAAACATACAATCAAATGCAATGATATTGGAGGAATTGCAGTTAGAATTGGAAGATGAAAACAATGATTCTTACATGGATAATAAAATAAAATCATATGTAGACTTTTATTTCATTAAAATAAACACATTAAATGAATTAATTAGTATATATTATCTGTTATTTTATATAATTAATTAGGAAAAAGAGTAAATCGAGAAATACAGAAATATAAAGCTGCAAATAGTGTTGAATTAGAAATGAATGGATGTATATTATATATATATATATATATAATTAAAATTAATAGATAAACATCCACTCTTTATTAGTGGAGCAGAATATTTAAGTTTTTGTCTTTTTTCACTCAATAATATCAAACTGTTGGATATATCATGGTGTGGAATAGAAGATGAAGGATTTAAATATATTTGTTTAAATTTCAATAAAATGAAGAATTTGGAAGAATTACATTCATGTTGTAATAAAATAACAGATATAGGAATTCAGTATTTTTGTGATTATTGTCATAATATTAGAAGTTTACTTTTACTTGATTTGAGATGCAATATTATTAGTATTGATGGATGCAATATAATATCAGATAATATAGCAAAATGTCCTAATTTGAATAATCTGTGGTTGGATAGAGATATTTTTAATAATAATGAAAAGATAATATCCAATATAAAGAATAAACATCCCAATAAAGATTTGAATGTAACTTTATCAAATGTGTTTACAGGATTTATTTAATTTTAATTATTTCTTTTTTAACGTTTTATCCTACTATTTATCAATTAAAAAAAATCATATTAAAAAATATATATATATTAATAAATTAAACTAAAGATGAATCATTATTATTCTTCTTTTCTTCAGCAGCAATTTTCTTATATCTTTCAATAGCTGCTTTCTTTGCTGCTTCTCTATCAGCAATTGCTTGTGCAGTTGATCTACTTTCAGAAACAGGAGGTAAGTCGACTAATGTATAACCTGGACCACTGAATAATGATCCACCATTCTTATTAGATGCACTTCTATTACCAGAATGATTAGAATTGTAAGTCCCTCCATCATTTGTCACATAACTATAAACATTATATTAATATATATTATGAAATATAAGAAAAGTGAAGTAATAATAATAAAAATAAAATATAAAATAAAAATACTTAGAAGAATTATATCGATATTTTGATCGATAAAAAAACTTATTTCTATATTTATAAATAGTTTTAATATGCTTATAAATATTAATAATTATACGATTGATTATCATGTAAATCATCATAATCCATGTTATTAACAGAATCCATTGGAATATAATATGGTAATGAATAAATATATTGATAATATGGATGATTTTCAACAGCACTTAATAAGGAAGGTGAAACCTCCATGAATTTAAACCAACCAGCAGAATCTATAAATATAATATAATATAATCAATATTATTATTATTATATATAAATATATATACACATATAACCCAATGAAATAGCTGTAAAGAAATAAAAACCTGATGGAACATTTAAAGCCAAAAACAGTAAGAATGGTAATGCAAAAACCAGTGGAATGTATTTACTCTTAATTTGTACAGGAAAGCAACATAATCTATTAGAATAATACAATAATACAGGTGTATTAATACTGTCTTGGAGTTTCAGGATCTTTGCATGATTGTAATACAAATAATATTATAATAACTGACATTGGTCCAGAAGCACCATTTTCATAATATATCTTAGAATCCCATATTGATGTTATAATAGTCATTATCATTAGATATGAAACTGAGAGTAATGAATAGAAGTAAACTAGCATTATTACTAGATAAGTACTTCCGTACATTTGTTCCATGGATTTACCAAATATATAGAGGAGATAGACTGTTATTAATCCATCTAAAATTCCCATTACACAGAATGGTGAAGTAAATATTCTCCAATCTATGAATATGATATACAAAAAAATTAAATTACATTGATAATAATATAAAACTCTTCCTGGGACTAAAGTAAAATACTTCTCAACAAAATCGTAGAATATGAAACCAAACTATCAGTATATACCATAATACTATATAATAATTTATACAATTGCTAAGGCAATGTATAGTTGCATAAGAAATCGAGTAATAGCAGGAGTTTTCTCACACCAATCATTATACCATCGTGTTACAGGGTTTTCGTCTGTATTACTGTTACTTTGATTATCTCCACTCATTCTTGTATATTATAATTTCTGAAATAAAGAGAAAAAAAGAAGAAGATGTTTTTATGGTATTATTTTTCACACAAAATTTTTGAATCACCCCAAAAAATAAAAAATCACAATTAAATGTTCAAGCAAATTAAAATATGTATTAAATAAATATATAACACTATGAGTACGTAAAATCTAAGAATACTAATCACTTTTTTCTTCCTTTCTTTCACCTCTTTCATAAGAAATATGTTCATTTTTATTGTTCATATAAACACACTTCTCCACTAAAGGATTACACCCAGGTTTAACTGCCTACAATAGGTAATTCAGCTTTGACCTGAAAACGGTTCATTTTCTTTGACTTTTTCACAGTGAAATACTTATTATCAAATGTGTCAATAATATTACTCATCATTGTCACTTTCTGAGGTCGTAAATCATTACTTAAATAAAAATCAAATAAATAAGGTGGTGGTAAGTTAAATAAATATCTATAGAGCTTATGAAACATTGATTCACGAGGGAATGATACATTTTTTATATCACTTTTATCATCGATTTTATCAATTATTCTATTTCTATTTTTTATATTTTTAAACAAACTCTTTCCTATAATTCCACCTCTAAATAGATCCTTTAGATCTTTTATTCGGCTTTTAAATATTTTACTATGTTTGTATATGTCTATAATATCGTCAAATTCGATTGTTTCTTTTTCACTATTTTATGAATTATTATTCATTAAAATATACTTTGTATGAGCTGTGAACATAACCATTGAATCTTTGAATTCTATACCACTCACTATACTCATAAATCTGCTATAATCATCCTAATTGATAATTATATTAAACTATTAATAAATACTCTATGCAGTGATTGGTACGGTGATATATTTATGCTTTTCAATAGCAATTTACATGTTTCTTTAAATGGGAAAAATGCTAACATCACTACAATTGTGAAAAATGTGTTCCAGTCTAATTTACCATCTAAAAATTAAATGAATGGCTATACCTAATTTTTCAAATATTGAATACAAGATAGAAATCGATTGCGCTCCTTCTAGCTGAAGAATTGAAGAAACTGAAATCTGTGAACTTCTTTGTCTATAAATGTTAACATGCGCATTTATACGATGGTTTCTTTGAACAGAAAAATCTGTATATCCGAAGGATCTCAAATTGATTTACTATCACGTTAATAATTACTATATACAATAAAACATCTCAGCAAGCATTTTTGCTTCGTCTTTCAACTCCACACTCTCCGGTTCCACTTTATTCTTCATTATTGAAGATTCAAAATAATTTAACGAATATGAGTTTTTGATTATCAAGGAGTAAGACAAGTATAGTGATTTTTTAATTTGAAGTTTGAAAAAGAATAACACGTGCATTCTAACTATATTTTCTTTCTCAAAATCATATTTATTTGATACATTTCTATTTATGGAGTAAAAATGAAGAGAGAATGTCATTATCTCTAATATTGATGTGTATAGATAATAAAATGGCATTTATATTTCTAAATAGTAATTTTATTACAGTTTAATGAACCAATTTCAATTGGTGAGGTAAAATTCAAGAGAAGAAAACTTCATCTCTCATATTCTCCTATTAGCTTATGTAATAGATAAATTTATTTTTTGAAGATTAATTGTTGATTTTATAATCCATCAAAAAGTAATTTTACGATAGAATTCTTTGAATTTCTAAACAAGCTTGATTCCTTTTCAAACCAAGCCAAACTATTTTAAAAATAAATATTAAAAAAAACGATTTATGAGTGGTTGGTATAGCTTTTCAATATTATGCAATAGGTTCGCTGAAGATAAACCATCTGTAGGTGATGAAGTAACACAGGTTTTACCATTTCAAGTTGAAGAAGAGTATAATTCCATTTTTTATAATGTATAGGGAAAAGAAAACTGAAATTGATGTTCCAGAACAATATGATGAACCAAATGAAGGAGATCTAGCATTGGATGATTACAATCCTGACAGTATTGTTTATGGTATAATATAATAGCTGATGATTTATGGGAAGGTCCATTAGATGGAGATTATGATTTTGATGAACAAGCAATTGACAGAAAACTCCACAATAGAAAAAATCCAATTCAAATTCCAGAAGAAGCTCAGCATCCTGAATTGCAAGATAGAAAAGAAAGTGAGTCAAAAGAAGAAACATTAGTACCAGCTGTAATAACTCGAACTCCCAATAGACCTGAAAGAAAAGCACCTTCAGGTCCAAAACCACCACCTGGTGCTCCAAGAGGACCTCCCAGTGCTCCAAGAGGTCCTGCTCGACCACAAGTTGGCAGAGGCCGTCCAATGGGAAGGGCACGACCAATTCCAGGTCAATCTAGACCACAACCACCACCTCAACCACAATTACAGCCACAATTACAGGAATATAAAATGTCAGAACAACCTGCACCTCAACCATCACCTTCTCCACCTTCATATATCCATAATGCAGCACCTCAACCACATTTAGAACCAGTAATTCAACAACCAATCTACCAACAACCTATTATACAACAACCACAACCACAACCACCAATAGAAGAACCAATAAAACCCAAATTACAAATCCAAAGTCAGGCAATAATAGAATCAACATATGAAGAGAAGAAAGATGATGTGATATTACATCCCCAACCACCTCCTACACAGCCACCATCACAATTACAACAGCAGCAAATGTTATATCAAGTTCCAATACAGCAACAACAGGTAGTAATACAAAATCCAGCTCCAAAGATTATACATCATGTACAAGAAGTGATATTTGGTGAAATATCCATACCTCCAGTGGAGAAAAAACCTGTACAACCTGTACAACCTCAACAACCAGTGCAACAACAACAACAACCACAGCAAATAGAACAACAGAAACAACCACCAAAACAGAAACATCAAACAATAATCAACAAATCATTTCAACAACCTCCTCCACCACCACAACCATCTTCATTCTTTGATTCTAAGGATATGAATGAAAGTGGAATGGTTGATGGTGAACCACTAATCTCACCATTTGAACCAACACCACAATTTCATGAAGGTAAAGAAGAAACAAAAGAAACACATATTTCACCACCTCCTCCAATGATGAAACAACAAATAAAATTTACAGTATATATTTATATATTATTATGTATTTATATAGAATCATAATACCCCTAAAGGTCCTGAATTATTAATGACATTCCCAGGTACAATTCAATGTACTTTAACAAGAATGAAAAAGAATATATTAATGTCAGTAACAGAATATCAATTAGCAATGTCACTAGAGAATGGTGATGAACAATTATTGATGGTCGCATTGAAACAAGCTTGTCGTACACCAAACTATCATATATTTGATATGACAAATAGTAATACAACAGATCATACAAAATTGAGTAAAAAAGATGGTAATTATTTAGGTAAATTAAGATGTAATTTTACTGGTTCAGAATCAGTGATTTATGGTAATTCTTTACTAGATATTGAAGATAAATTCAAACCAGAGTTTGGAGCTGGTAGATTTATAAAACCTCCTACTAGAAAGACTGAAAATAGATCAGCTCAACCAAGAAAGATAGATATTCTATTACCTGCTGTATCTTCTGATAGGAGAGTCATTCCACATAAGCCTACAAGAGAAGCTGATACGTTATTGAGTAGAGTGACTGATTTACAACATATTCCAGATGGGTATTATTTGTTGCATAATAAGGCACCTGTATTTACACAAGGATCATATAGATTGAATTTTAATGGTCGTGTGAATGTGTCTTCTGTTAAGAATTTTCAACTTGTTATGCAAGGTAATGTGGATACAGTGCTTTTACAGTTTGGTAAAGTGGATGATCAACATTTTCATTTAGATTTTTCTTCGCCTTTTTCTCCATTTCAAGCATTTTGTATTGCATTGTGTCAATTTATATATTAACTAATAGAATGAATATATTTTTATTGTTTAATTGAGGAAATAATTTGAAAATATGAAAATGAGACTCAAACTGTTGGCTTGATTTCTATATTTAATCATTTGTTTATTTAGAGGTATATATCAATCTATTTGCATTAATTACATATATATATTTTTATTTGGACATTTTTCTATTCATTTTAAATACGTCATTCTATTTATTTTCAATTGTACTATATTTTATAGAAATGAATTCTATCAGAGCTGTATCACGATTAGCAATGGTATCTAGACGTTTACCAAAAACTGTCGTAATAGTTCGTCCATTTTCTAAAGCAGCATTAGAAACAGTTGATCCTAACGCAAAAAAACAAGCAGTACCACCTCCACCTCCTCCTCCAAAAGACTAAGAGTGGATCACGTAAACAAAGAATCAATACATTCCTTCTTGGATTTGGTTTAGCTGCTGTTTGCTTTTTCTATGAATTAGGAAGTTCATTATGGAAATCAACCCAACAGATGGATGTTGCTGTAGCTGGACTAAGATCTGACGTAGTACAAGCTAATGCAAAACTACAAGAAAGAGTAACTATATTAGAAAAGGAAGTAAAAAAATTACAAGGTAACTAAAAATCCGTCAATTTATTATTATTGTTTATATTCTATCTTGCTGTTGTTTTAAAAATCACTCATTAAAACAAAAATATATAAAATAGCCAAAGATATTATTTTTATTATTATTATTTCCAGTTTTACAATTTAGCAGCACCTTCACCAGCAATTCTTCCAAATACTACACATTCCATCAAACTAGCGCCAGCCAATCTATTAGCACCATGCAATCCACCAGTAACTTCACCAGCACCATATAAACCAACAATTGGATTACCTTCAGTGTTTAATACCTCACAATTCGTATTAATCTTTACACCACCCATTGTATAATGTAAAGAAGGAGTAACAATACCATAATCTATTAATAATATAATAATATATATATACAATATGGGCCATTTATATCAAATGTATTTGGAAATACTGTCTTGTCAAATTCATCATGTTTTTTTTCAACCGAATCAATATATTTCTTAATTGTATTAGTCAAAGCATCCTCAGGTATTTTAGTCTTTTCACATAATTCTTTGATACTTTCCACTTTATTAATTAGTGATTTTGACATATAGAATCCTATATCACCTCTTCCTAATAATTCCACCATAGTATCACTCAATATTACATAGGCAGATGGATAATGAGTTTTTATACCATCTTTTACTTCAATTGCTTCACAATTCTGTTGAATTCCTTTTGTCACTGCATCTCTAGTATTTAATTCGTTAATAAACCTTAAACCTTTTGTATTGACTAAAATACCACCTACACCTCTTAAAGCCTCAGGAGCTAAGAATTTGGTTGTATTATTAACATCATTAGGATCAACAAATCCAGTAGGATGTAATTGTACTTGATCCATTAAGGTTAATTGTGCACCAATCTTTCTAGCTAATTTTACACCATCACCTGTTGCGAATGGACCATTTGTAGTTGGTAAATCTGCAATTTGTGGAACAAACTCTTTTAATAAACTGTCTTCTGTATGATCATTAGCATACCCACCACTTGCAAGTATAACAGCATTAGCATTAAGTGTAATGAGTTTATTTTCTTCATTTTCATATTCTACACCTATTACATGCTTTGATTCATCTTGTAATAATTGTTTTACACAGCAACCACATAATACCTTACAGTTTGGTCGACTTTCTACTTCTTTACGTAATGTACTGACTACAGTCCATCCAACTGGCGGTGCTTTTCCTTGTGCATCTTTTACAAAACGATGAGTTCTTGGAAACTATATTTTACATATATATATGACAATTATACTGAATGACCTCCACATTGTAATACTGTGCCTAATATTAATCCATGTTTGTCTAAGAAATCAATAGCTGAACTGGAGTGAGAAGTTGCTAAATCAACAATATCTGGTAAACTTTTGCCTTGACCTGATCTACATAATTATTATGATTATGTATATTGTAAATAGTTATACTTTAATAAATCTTTATTATAAGCTTCATTAGTATCTGCAATACCCTTTTCTGCTTGATAATGAGTTTCACTACAACTGATTCCTGAGGATGCTTTGGTTGAATTACCTCCTCCACTATATTAAAAATATTCTTACTTTTTTATACCGTTTATCTTTCTCTATTACTGTTACATTAGCTCCATTATCACTAGCTTCAATAGCAGCACATAAAGCAGCTAATCCACTTCCAACGACGATTACATTATGAGTTCCTGTTTTAGATTAGCAATCAAGTATTTATACCAGACATTTGAGGCTTTTAAACGAAAAGAAGGTTCTTCGGTTTTCTGGTATTTTGGACTATATTTCAATTTTTCTCATCATATAAAGCGATAAATGTCAAGTGAAACACGAGTTAGGTATTTATTTCCATATTATAATATAATAGAGGTAAGAGAGCTACAATGGGCACTTGTCCAATCTGTCTTGAGGAATATCCAATGGCTACATTACCACAACATGCTGAAATATGTGCATCTAGGAAATTTGATCCTGATCCAGTAGGTGGTGATGATTCAGAAGGTATTATTATTAATATTATCTGTAGATGAGATGTATAGAAGACCACCTAAAAAATATGCATCACCACCAACTAGAAGAATGGAAAAGAAAGTAAAACCAGTTTTGACTCTACCAGCTCCACATATAGCTCCAGGAAATAAGTATAGAGAACTTTAATATATAATTTAAATAGCAATCAACCAGTTCGTATAGAAAATTACACAATAATCCCACTAACTACAACAGCAGAAGATAATGAGAATATTAAGAAGAATGAAGTATTAGCAAACACAATATCACTAAAAACAGTAAGTGAAGCAACCAATGCATTTCAAGAAGAAACAATATCATCATATACAAGCCAATGTCGAACAGAAATAGCCAAATTATTACATACCTTTTCAAATGGTAAATATAAATTAAGTGAAATACATAGTTTTGTAGATGATGTATATTATAATACTCGTACAATTCCTAAATTTCTATATATTTTTTATAACATCTTATTATATAAAGTGGAAGGTGTACCAGATACTTCAATTTCAATATTTTTAGGATATTTATTTCAATGTCAGAATTATTATTTAAATAATCTTGAAATTATGTTGAATATTGATTTAAGTAAATATAAAAATGATAGAAATATTGAAGAAGATAATGATATAGATACAGTTAAAGAATCAGTTAGTTTATCAATAAAAGATGAAAATAATAAAGATTTTACATTCAATTTTGATGAAATTATACAAATTTTAGAAAATATTCAAAAAATCATACCAACAGCTTATACAAATCCAATATCAGAAGGAATATGGAATATTTTAATGAATAAAATACAACGTACATATTCTAAGGAGATATTAGCTGAATTTTTAATGAACTTAGAGAAATTGAGTATATGTAATGATGATGAAGAATATAATACTATATGTAATGAAATTAAATCATCACTGGGTGATTCAATATATGAAGATTTATGCAAATTATTTATATTTGAATCTAATAAGGAATAATAATAAACACATTTATTTTTATAATAATTAATTAGTTTTTGTACAGTGTGTTTATATGAATTCAGTCACTTCTTCAATTGGTTTTCTGGGATATAATTGATCTACTTTACCATGCCCCACTGGCATAGCAACAACTGGATTTATAGTATTATCATTCAATACTTTTGCTACACCTGGCAAATCCGCACCAACTATACTACTATCTAAATAAACATGAAAAATATAAAAATAATACTCCATCCTAAGGCATGAGCAGATAATTGAGCATAAGCAGCAGCGAATACTGCGTCTGTCTTACCAAGATCACTACTTTTCAATCCACTGAATACGATATAACTGGAGCTGTAGCTATCCAGGATTGATTATAAACTGCAGATGCAAATTTCTTCTTCATTTCTTCTTTTTGAATAACTGTTATCTTGTAGTCTTGCTCATAGCCATATGGCGCTCTAATAGCATCTTCCAGTATTGCCATTATCTCTTCTTTCGATATTGTTTCATTTTTATACCTATAAACCATCACTAATATACATTGACATACATCTTAACTGAATGACGACTATGTGCTAGCTCTGAAAAGGCTGTTTTTATCATTTTAGTTGAATTGTTATATATATGGATGTTTGATAAGCTTAGACAGAAAACTTCACAATAGAAGTATAACTATATATAAATTAATCTAATATCAAATACAAATAAGAAGATTAATTGTTTATTCGTTTCAAGTTTTGTGTTTTTGTTAAATCTCAAACAAACCAACATCAAACCTATTCTCTATTTATTTATCATTTATTTAAACTCTACAATTTCATTTTCTGGTTTTCTTGATGCTATTCCATCTGGCTCACCATGTCCTACTGGAATTACACAAACATTATGTAAAGAAGAATCACCTAGTATTTTACCTACATCAGGTTGACCACCAACCCAACAAGCATCTAATAATTATAAATATAGAATATATATATACTCCATCCTAATGCTTGAGCTGATAATTGAGCATAACTAGCAGCTATAGTAGCATCTGTTTTGCCATAGCTATTATCCAGTCCACTAAATACAAACAAGACTGGAGCAGTTGCTATCCACATCTGACTGTAAATTGCTGAAGCAATCTTTTCTTTAAGTGCTTGATCTTTTACTACAGTAATTCGGTATTTTTGTTGATTCAGAGCAGAAGGAGCTCTTTGTGCATCTCCCAATATTGTCTTTATTACATCGTCTGGTATATTTTCTTTCTTAAAACTATTACCAATAATTTTATTTTCGACAATACCTTCTTACTGAATGACGATTATGGACTAATTCTGAAAAAGCAGATTTAAGCATTGTTGATATATTACTCTTATATTCAATATTCACAAGTTCACAGGAACAAAATTCACAAAGGAATAATATCTATTCAAAATAATACACACATCATACAAAAAACAGAAACAATCTTTCTCAAAATGTGAAACGAATTTATTTTTTAAATCATCAAACTAGTAATCAAACCAAACCCGCCTTTCAAATTTAAAAATTCAATAGAATGCAAACCCCGAAATCCAGAAGATTAAGTGCTGCAACATTTTCTCCACCTTCTGGTGGTAGTTCTCAGTCAATAGAATCATCGCCAGCCAGTAACAGGGGATCTCCTTCAAAAATAAATGAAAGAAAAGAAAGAGAAGAGAGGTATTGCCAAATTATAATTTTATAGGAGAAAATCAACTTTAGAAGTGCAAAGAAGAAAGTCATTCGCAGCTGCTCCAGAAGACTCTCCAGTAGTTTCTCAAGAAAAGGTTGCATCAATGTACAGTCAAATTATAAAAATGTCACAGGAAAATGTATTAAAATATTATATAATTATTAATAAATAGAAAATCAACCAGAAGAACACTTGGAATTTACATTTAATCGATTATATGAAAGATGTCATAAACGAAGATGGTGAGCAAACCAATTTTCAAAAAGCAAGTTGTACTTTAGATGCAAGTGTGAAGATCTACGGTTATAGAGTGGATGATACATTATATTCGTCATTCAGAGTATTAGAAAACTTAAATAGAAATGAAACAGAGACAGAACAAGTGACTAAAAAAGTCCAAGAAAAAGATAAAAGTTCCAAATTACATGTTACTGAAACAATCGAAAAAAATATAAATAATTTAAATATTAAAGATTTTGGATTAATGAAAGTAGTAGATCCTTTATTTAAACATATGAGCAAACTGTTTGATGCTGGTGGTACAAAGGGAATGTTGTTGAATAATTTACAATGTTATAATGGTTGTACATTAATATTTGATTCTAATGAAGATATTAAAAAGTTAGAAAATGAAGATAAAAATGGTATAATATATATATATTAATATGTATTAGAAGAAGGTATTAATATTGAGATAGATGATGACGATATTAATTTAATAAATAATATGATAAGCAATAATAATAACATTGATATCTGTCCAGAATTAAACGAATTAAGAGATGAAAGTGGTGTAGAAAAGAAATTAAGAGTATATATATATATATATATATATATTTATTATTATTATTATAGCCATCATTAATTAACACTGAACCAACTCAAGTTGAATATGAAGCTGATGAATCTGTATATAATAATAACAATAATAATACAATTGACTTTGATGATGATAATGACAATGATAATATACCAATTATGAATGATAATGATTATGATGGTGATAATGATAATGAAGTAGAAGAATACGAGACAAATAATAATAACCATAATAAAGATAAACAAAATAGTAATTGTATTAATATATGTTTATATTAATTTATTTATATTAGATCCTGAGTTTGTTTCAATTATTGATAAAATTAGTGAATATGGATATGTCAATACACAAGCTATTTCATCCTTAAATGAATGGAAATTTAAAAAATCAAAGAATACATCTTCATCCTCAACAACAGGAATAAAATCAAAATTAGATAAAACAAAAAAGCAAGAAAAAGAGAGAAAAACAAATATGATAGACTTCACATCTGAATTTACAAAAACAACTTTTAATATACTAAAATCAACTAATAAAAAGAAAAATGATTCAGTTTTTACACATCATTTACTACCTGAAACACCTTATGATCCAAAGAACTTAATAAAATTCTTCTTAATTCCCAATTTAACACTCAAAATAAACGCTTTAGATAATTATTCAAACACTATTAATTCTACAGATAACAATTTAAATGAATATCAATATAATAATGAACTAGACTCAAATTATATCGCCCCAACTGATATGATGATGGATGATGATGATGATGATGATGATATTAATATGAATAATAACACGACAATCAATAATACATCAACATTAATAAATATGAGTCAAAATATCGTTCATAATGAGATCAATATCCATGATTTAGTAGCTCCTGATCATATTGTTAGAAGTATTGATATAAAGTACGCTAAACAAGCGTCTAATGTAGATGTAAGGAAATTAAAATCTACTATTTGGAAAGTGATTGATGAAGGAATTAAAGAAGAAATGGAGGATAATAATAAAGTAGAATTGTCACTGTCAAACACATTGAAACATATAAATGTAAATAATTTGAAAGAGAAACCGTTAAATCCTCCCAAACAGAATAGTTCATCTGTTGCATTTAGTTTTATTTGTTTACTGCATTTGGCAAATGAAAAAGGCTTGACTTTAGAGAATGAATCTGATCTATCTGATGTTAAAATTATTGAAATTCATTAATATATATATTATGTAGTATTGATTGATGTTTTGTGTGTGAAAAAACAAAAAATATGAATATTGAAACGGATCTATTTTCATCAAATAATGTTTTCCTTGAAATCTCTGCTTGAAAGTAAGATATATTCAATCTTACCATCTGATACCCAAGTATTTTTATGAATTTATATTTTGTAGATAAAAGATAGAAGAAAGAAGAGTAATACTGAAGTAGATTTGGTAGTAGAACATAATAGTGATGTTAAGATGATGAGAGTGTTGAATGTATGTGGGATAAAAGAAAAAAAGATATTGAAATTCGATGAGAGTAACAAATTGTTGTTAGATAGTTGTTTACCCTTCATATATCATTCAAAAATGTTTTATATGAAATATAGCAGTGAATATGTAATAATATATCGAGATTATTATTTGTGTGATTTAGAAGAATTAATTCAGAGTAAGTCACTTTCAAGCTTTGATATTAGTAATATGATATGTTCTATATGCAGTATTTTAATGATATTGAATGAATATAATTTAGTGGTTAGTAATTTAAAGAGTAGTAACATAATATATGAAAGTGAAGGTGAAATAAAGTTATGTGATTTATTTTTGAACAAATTAAGAAAATTTGAAGATATGGGAATATATGACGTGTGTTTTAAAAGCCCTGAAGAATTGAATGGATTAGAAAGTAATGATGGAAGTGTGATATGGTCAATTGGTTGTATATTATATGAAATGATAAACAAGAAATTACCATTCAATGAAGATGATAATATGAATAAAACAAAAGAGAATATTCTGAGATGTAAATACAATTGTGATATAGAATGTGATATAACAATGAAAGATGCTATAGATAGAATATTGAAAGTGAAGAGTGAAAATAGATTAAGTTTAAAAGGGTTGAGAAAAGAAATGATAAAAATGAGTGAAATATCGAGAAATAAACATAATGATTTGATGATGTGTAATGAAAGAAAAGAATTATTATGTAACAATGATTGCACACTGGAAATACCACCGCTTAATGTTATAACAGAATATTACCTACAGTATAATAAATGTGAAGTAATTCGAGATGGAATGATAAATATATACAATGACAAACCAAATGAGAGATTTCTCTCTATATTATTGATGATGAAATTGTATAAAGGAGATGAATTAATAAAAGATAAACTGAAATTTAAAGTTTATCACAAATGTATAGAAAAAGATAAAAACTGTTATTTAGATGAAATGATATTTACTGTTTATACATACAATGACGAACAAACTATTGTAATTACTGTAAGAAGTATTTGCTTATGTGAAGAAGGTATGAATTATTTTTTCAGAATAATGAAATTAATAAATCCAACAAAACTCAAGTTTAGTATATAATTCATGTTATTTTTTATTTATTTAATATAGATTGGCTTAATATTCCATTTCAACATCAATCATTATTCGGATCATTCTTTAATCAGTTATTAAATCTACGAGAATTGCACTTATCAGATTGTAATCTTACTTCCCACTTCATTGAATCATTTATTGAATCAATTCCATTGATGAAATTAGAATGTGCAAATTTCCAAGGTATTTATTATATATTGTAATAAAATAGTTAATCCGATTGGTCCAAAAGGATTCAAATTATTGCATCCATATATACATATATTAATCAACGAAGAAAATGAATTGAATTTAGTAGACATGCATTTAAATGATGAATCAATGATACTGTTATCACAACAGTTATATAAATATCCAAATATTAAGAAAATAAATATCACTACTAACTACAACATTCATTCAAAAGGGTTGAAAGCATTATTTTCCAAATTCCCCATTTCTCAAATACAGTTTTATTTCAACGGCAGTAAAGAATTATTGGTTGATAAAGATATTCCAGAATTGATAAAATACATTCATCTAAGTAATGAACTATATCTGAGAAATATAGATATTGGAGATGAGATATTCATACCATTTATTACATTAAGATTGAATGAATTTCGAAAAATAGAGAAGTTATATTTGAGTAGTATTGATTTATATTTTGTATATTATTTTTAGATAATAGACTAACACATCGAAGTATAGAAATATTTGTAAAGAATCTATCATCATTTCCAAATTTTAAAGAGATTCATTTAGAAGGAAATGAAATAGGAGATGAAGGAATGAGATTACTATCACCTCATTTACATTTGCTGCGTAGAGATTGTTCAAGTATTATTTCTATTATTTTGTATTGAATAGAAATGGGATTATCTTCAACTGGATTAAAATACTTGCTTGATGGTTTAAAGACTATTCAAACAAAAAGGAATAAAAAGGTTTCAGTCAATCTAAGTAACAATAACATTGATTCAACAGGAATAGAATATTTTATGAATTATATGAAAGAAAAAGGTAATATATCTTATTTAACAATTCAAAGTATATATATATATATATATATATATATATATGTTCTTCTTTTTAATTTGCTTAATAGATAATCCTATTTGTAACAATGGATTTAAAATGTTGGAGAATAATCTGAACATGTTGGTAGATTATTTTGAGATGAAATTGAGTAATATATCAATAGATGATGAAAGTATTATGTTACTGGCGAATAAAATGAAGTTAATTAATCATTGTAGAATAATAAACCTGAATGGAAATAAGATTGGGATGAATGGATTAAAATCAATTTGTTCAAAATCATTGGAAAAAAGGAAGAATCCATTCATTAAAATGAAGTGTACATCATGGACAGATGAAGAGTTGAGGTATTATTTGGATTACTGTGTTGAAAAGGAAAGTTATTATAAAGATTATGACTTTTCAAGTATAGTTCATCAATTTATAATGAAATAGATTTAAATATTAACGATTCACTCATTCCAATTGTTAAACAGATTAATTATCAAAGGATAGATTTATCCAATAACAAAATTAGTTCTAAAGGATTGAAAGAGTTAATGGATTCTTTACCAGAGAGTTCAACGTTAATAACAATATTTAATAACCAAATAGGAGATGAAGGATTAGCAATTTTATGTATATATTTCCATAAATTCACTGATTATTATCCAGCATTATTGAATCTTTCAGGTATATTTTATAAATATAATAATAATATCTTAATATATGTATAGACATTGGAATGAGTGAAAAGGGTTTGAAAACGTTAATTGAAAGGCTAAAAAATTATAAGCGATTAGATAAGTTGAATCTTCAAGGAAATGAATTGGATGAAAAAGGGTTAAGATTGATAAAAGAAAACAAAGATGTGTTTTATAAACTGGAAGAATTATCAATAACTACAAAGAAAAACATAAACAAATTAGAGCTTAAGTCATTTCTAGATGTTTTTTCTTCAATTGGAGTAATTAATCTAAATGGAATTTCAGAAGAAGAAAAGAAAGAAATTTCTAAAGATTTTTATAATGTAAAATAGATAATGATATATTTATTGTTATTGCATTTATTGTTTGCTGATTTTGTTAAGAAAAAAGACAATGAAACGAATATATTTTTGAAACAAAATTTTAAATGTCAAAATCTATCTTCCCTAATTGCAGAATATCCAGTGTATGTTGATAAATGTCTATAAATAAATGAATAGATACGAGCTGCTGAAAGGTGCATAATAGAAGACGAGTGGGACGAAGATAGTTGGAGAGAAGTGATGGAAGAGTTACCTCATCACCCTATGAATGAGGTTGAACCAATTTATGACAGAATTATACAACAGTTTCCTACTTATTCACAGATTTACATTAGTAAAATAGAACACTATCTACGGGAGAATCTACATGAACGAGCTGAAGAAGTATAATATAAAAGTATTTAATTATTAAATAGATTTTTAGAAAAGTGTTATATAGTTACCCAAATACAAATCTATGGGAGTATTACCTGAGATATAAAAATGATTGCTTAATGCCCAACAATTTCAGTCAATTATTACTCGAAGAACAAAGACAAAATGTAAAAGAGATGACTGAGTGTTATAAAGCAGCAACTGAAAGAATAGGTTTTTGTGTGAATAGTTATAAGATATGGAAAGATTATATCGAATTTATGGAAAGACTAATGAAAATGAAATTTTATACTGAACAAGAAGGGTATTATTATTATTATTAACATCAATAGAACTGAAAAATTAAGGACAATATATGAAGATGCTATAAAGAATCCAATAAGTGATGTTGATAGTTTATGGATAAGTTATAACAAATTTGAGAAACAATATAAAGGGAAAAATGCAGAAAAGAAATTGAAAGAATTGTATCCTTATTATAAAAAAGCTTTAGCGATGTATAATAATATATAATATTTGTTTATTATGTTTTATTTTTTATTTTTTATAATAGTTATCAAAGTAAAAGAGATATATGGAATTCAATAATCACAGCAAATGTATTAGCAACTCCTCCAAGAGGAACAAAGACTGAAAGAGATCAGATATTATTATGGAGAAAAGCAATTCATTTTGAAATGTCAAATCCTCAAGATTTATCATTAGAAATTCATATATTTCGTATTAGAACTTTATATTTACAATGTTTAATGGTATTAAGATTTCATATTGATATTTGGTATGATTTTAGTCAATTTGAAGTTTCTCATAACAATTTTGATGAAGCGGAGAATATTTTAAACAATGCTTGTGAGGTATTAAACAATTCCTTAATCATTCATTTTTATTAAGTGATTTCTTAGAAAAACATAACAAATTGAATGAAGCAAAAAATGTATTTGAGAAATTGATCGAAAAGTATAAAGAAAATGAAGAAGAAGATAATATTGATCGATTAACACTTGTATTTGTAGAATATGAAAGATTTCTGTTAAGAACAGAAGGTTTGAATGAAGCACGAAGATTCTTTCGTTATATAATACAAACAAGGAAGTGTGGTTCTCAATTATATATTACTACTGCCAACATGGAGTTGGAAAATACAAATAGTATTGAAATAGCAAGAAAAATATATCAACTTGGTTATACTTACTTTTCTGATGATCCAATTTACTTATTAAAGTATATATAAATTTATATATTTATTAACGAATAGTTTTATTTCATTTTTGGAACATATAGGTGATGGAGATAATATAAAATCAATATTTGAATCTGCATTGTCAACTTTACCAGAAGATAAAGCAAAAGATATTTGGCCAAAGTATTTGGAGTTTTTATGTTGGAAAAATGCAGAAGGAATGAATTTATTAACACTTTCTCAAGTAGAAGAAAGGAGAAGTAAAGCATTGTCGAATTTAGGTGATATTTCTGGTTTATTAAACCATTTACATAGATATGAATGTCATGGAGTATATTTCATTATTATTTATATTTTGATTAGTTGCATTCAGATTCTATAACAGATATATCATTGTATGAAAGATATAACACTTTGACTGGAATAACATTAGGTAATCATACTTTAGAAGATAGAACAATCGAATTAGAGAATCAAAGAATTTCATTTAAAGAAGCAAATACAAAGAAAAAAGAAGCAGGACCTAATCTACCTAAGTTCATATTTGATATGATTAATAGATTGCCACAATTAGATATTAGAATGACTCCTGAAGAGATTAATGATGTGATGGAAAAACTAAGAGGAGACTTACCACCATTTCCAATAGATCAAAACTAATATTATTATATTCTTTTTATATTTTTTTTGTTATTTCATTAAATCAAAAAAAACATTTATAAATGAATATCAATATCGTTTAACTTATTCCATTTCTCCTTCTTCATCTCCTTCTTCCATTTCACCTTCATCTTCAGCTGTTGCATCTTGATATTGTTGATATTCAGATACTAAATCGTTCATGTTAGATTCAGCTTCGGTGAATTCCATCTCATCCATACCTTCTCCTGTATACCAATGAAGGAAAGCCTTTCTCTTAAACATAGCTGTGAATTGTTCACTTACTCTTCTAAACATCTCTTGAATAGCAGTGGAATTACCAATGAAAGTTGAGGACATTTTTAAACCTTTTGGTGGAATATCACAAATGGCGGATTTGATATTGTTTGGAATCCATTCTACGAAGTAAGAGGAGTTTTTGTTTTGAATATTTAACATTTGTTCATCAACTTCTTTTGAAGACATTCTTCCTCGGAATTGACAAGAAGCAGTTAAATATCTTCCATGTCTTGGATCAGCAGCACACATCATATTCTTAGCATCAAATTGTTGACTGGTTAATTCGGGAACTGTTAAAGCTCTGTATTGTTGAGAACCTCGGGAGGTTAATGGAGCAAATCCAATCATAAAGAAGTGAAGTCTGGGGAATGGTACTAAGTTTACAGCTAATTTTCTTAAATCAGCATTTAATTGACCTGGGAATCGAAGTGAGCATGTTACACCAGACATAGCTACACAAACTAAATGATTAAGATCACCATAGGTTGGTGTTGTTAATTTAAGAGTTCTGAAACAAATATCATAAAGAGCTTCATTATCCATTACCATAACTTCATCAGCATTTTCTACTAATTGATGAACTGATAATGTGGCATTGTAAGGTTCTACAACTGTATCTGATACTTTGGGAGATGGAACAACTGAGAAAGTCATCATAATACGATCTGGATATTCTTCTCTAATCTTGGAGATTAAAAGAGTTCCCATACCACTACCAGTTCCTCCTCCTAAACTGTGAGTAATTTGAAAACCTTGTAAACAATCACAACCTTCAGCTTCTTTTCGAACTACATCAAGAACTGAATCAATCAATTCAGCACCTTCTGTGTAATGTCCTTTAGCCCAGTTGTTACCAGCACCAGTTTGACCAAAAACAAAGTTATCTGGTCGGAATAATTGACCGAATGGTCCAGCTCTTACTGAATCCATTGTACCTGGTTCTAAATCCATCAAAATAGCTCTTGGAACATATCGACCACCAGTAGCTTCATTGAAATATACATTCATACGTTCTAATTGAAGATCACTATCACCATGATAAGCTCCAGTTGGATCTACACCATGTTCATCAGAAATTACTTCCCAGAACTTAGCACCAATTTGGTTACCACATTGACCACCTTGAACGTGTACGATTTCTCTCATTGCTGCAAAAAATTGAAAATGATTTTATAAATTTTAAATAACGACTTTATAGATTTAAGCCAATAAAAGTGCAGAATATCTACCAATCAAATCAAAACCGTTTCTTGAATATTTGAATTCTATTGGATCATTACGATTCTATCGTTACATTTTCATTCTTGAATTACTCTTTTAAATTTCAAGCGCTTTAATTAACTAACAATGAGAGAAATCATTACATTACACATTGGTCAAGGTGGTTGTCAAACTGGTAATGCCTGTTGGGAATTGTTCTGTTTAGAACATGGAATTCAACCTGATGGTCAAATGCCATCAGATAAAACCATTGGTGGAGGTGATGATGCATTTAACACTTTCTTCAGTGAGACAGGAGCTGGTAAACACGTTCCAAGATGTGTTTATATTGATTTAGAACCAACTGTAATTGATGAAGTAAGAACAGGTACTTACAGACAATTATACCATCCTGAGCAATTAATTAGTGGTAAAGAAGATGCTGCTAACAACTATGCTAGAGGACATTACACAATTGGTAAAGAAATCGTAGATTTGGTATTAGATAGAACCAGAAAATTAGCTGATAACTGTACTGGTTTACAAGGTTTCTGTGTTTACAACAGTGTAGGTGGAGGAACTGGTGCTGGTTTAGGTTCTTTATTATTAGAAAGATTATCAGTTGATTATGGTAAGAAATCCAAGTTATCTTTCACTTTATATCCATCACCACAAATTTCAAACGCTGTAGTAGAACCTTATAACTGTGTATTATCAACTCACAGTTTATTAGAACATACTGATGTAGCTGTAATGTTAGATAATGAAGCTATTTATGATATTTGTCGAAGATCTTTAGATATTGAAAGACCAACTTACACTAACTTAAACAGATTAATTGCTCAAGTTATTTCCTCTTTAACAGCCTCATTGAGATTTGATGGTGCTTTGAATGTTGATATTTGTGAATTCCAAACTAACTTAGTGCCATATCCACGTATTCACTTTATGTTAAGTAGTTATGCTCCAGTTATCTCAGCTGAAAAAGCTTATCATGAACAATTATCTGTAGCTGAAATTACAAACTCAGTATTTGAACCAGCTGGAATGATGACAAAGTGTGATCCTAGACATGGTAAATATATGGCTTGTTGTTGTATGTACAGAGGTGATGTAGTTCCAAAGGATGTAAATGCTGCTGTTGCTACAATCAAGACCAAGAGAACCATTCAATTTGTAGATTGGTGTCCAACTGGTTTTAAGATTGGTATTAACTACCAACCACCAACAGTTGTACCAGGAGGTGATTTAGCTAAAGTACAAAGAGCTTGTTGTATGATTTCCAACTCCACAGCTGTAGCCGAAGTCTTCTCTCGAATTGATCATAAATTCGATTTAATGTATTCTAAGAGAGCTTTCGTACATTGGTATGTAGGTGAAGGTATGGAAGAAGGTGAATTCAGTGAAGCTCGAGAAGATTTAGCTGCTTTAGAAAAAGATTATGAAGAAGTAGGCACAGAAAGTGCAGAAGGAGAAGGTGAAGAAGAAGAAGGAGAAGATATGTAAATTAACCTTCTTGATTCTAATCTCATTTTTTATTTATTTGGGTTTTAAATAATTTAAAACAATACAAACACATCAATAATATAATCTAAATAATAAACAATTGAATTAAGGATTTGTTTTTAAAGACCAAAAATAAGAGATTGAAATACTAAATGCTTGTAGTATATTCAACAAACAATCTATTGTGATTAAAAATGAATGAGATTTAATTTTTCCAAATTCCATTATGATTTTATCTTCATTATCAACAACGCAGAAGTTTTTATTTGATCTTTTGTATTTTTTATTTGTGGTATAATGTAACCTATGCATTCCACACTTACTATCATAATAAGGTATTTCAGACTGTAACATTTTGAAATTATTCGTTTTGGGGAATCTAGGGCACCATACATCAGGAATATTGTTATGTAAAGTTGGAATAGATATTGTAACACTATGATATGGAAATACAGAAATGTACTATTGCATAAATTACATAATTTCATACTTTGTGAGATATCTCCATATAACACTGTCTATCTTCTGATAATGAACTACATGAATATTTTCCTAACTCTGTATCACATTTTTCACACATAAATGACATTAATTTATAATGATTCTTTTTATCATTCTTCAATACAGCACAAGGTGATTGAATTTGAGAATCCGATGATTTAGAGTATTGGTAAAAATAATATGCGTTTTCTATGAATGATGCACATAATAAAGGCTGATTATTTTCACTGAGTAACATAAATGTATCATCTTCTCTATATAATTTAAGCATTATTGAATGCTCAATTCCTCTAATCATATATATTAATATCTCTTATATATACATAACAAAACTGGTTTTAATTAGATTTTGTGATTCACCTTGTTCCATTGTTTCTGTTAGTATATTAACATTATTTTTATTGTTTTTTTCTATATCTTCATCGCTATCATCATCAGAAAAGAAATAGTCACACATATTCATTTCACTTCACACGAATCAAAAGGGATGAAGAAAGAAGAATATATAATTTAAATTGCACCTCTCGTTGTATATATAAATATCATCACAATACATTATTATGTATGTGATTAATTTAAATTGTTGTGTAATAACTTGTACTATAGACATTATATATCATTACATGATTGTATGAATCGTGCTATTGACAAAAATGCTATTAACTGAAGGTTAACATCCTGCTCATCTCATACAATGAATTAAAATAATGAAATAGTCGTTTTTTTTAATTTTTAATTGAAAAACATGTCAAGCAAGATTTCTCCTGAAAATACAGAACCAGGTATATCTACTTGAATAAATACTATAGTGGTAAATCCAAGACTAAAAGAACTTAAAATAATCTCAAAATCTCAATCTACAAATGAACAATCGATGTTAATACCAGAAGAATATGAAGAATCACCAGTGGGTGATGCTGATGACATATTGGAGGAAAATAATTTAATTAATCCTATTGTTCGTAGAGTAGCATCTGTAGACACAATAGCATTCTCATTCTAAGAAGAAAGTTACAATCGATCCTAACGCTGAAGCAGTTTCAAGTGGCGGATCAACAGGTAGAAAGAAGCCAATGTCAACGTATCTTTATTAAATATAATAAAATAGTCGATGGAAGAAAGTAAAAGGAGCTGCAGAAGTAGTTGGATGTTTAAACGAATATAAGTATATATTATTCTAAATGATAATTAATAGAAAGGAGATATTACTATTTGGATCATCTAAAGTAGATTTACCTCGAGAACCTCCACCACCACCACCTCGACCCAAATATATTATTGCACATGATAATAAAATCAAGATATGGTGGGATAGATTCTTAGTTGTTGTATATATTTATTTAGCTTCAGTTATGCCAGTATCAATATGTTTTTTCCGTGAAGAACCAACAGTTTATTATGTACTAAATATCGTTATAAGTGTAATTTTCGGTATTGATGTAATTCTAACATTTTTCAAGTATTTTAATATATATATATATTATATAGAAGTTATGTAGATGTAAATAATCAACCTGTGTATGATATGAAAAAAATTGCTATTAATTATTTAACTGGTTGGTTTATAGTTGATATAATATCAATTATCCCTTGGAGTTCTTTTTTTAGTAGCAGTGATAATAGACGATATACTCAATTATTTCGGTTATCAAAGATACTTAGAATAATTAGACTTATTAGAGTGTTTAAAATAAACCATATATTTAAATCAAAGACTAGTCTTGGAATATCTGATGTATATTATTATTATTATTATATTTTATATAGTTAATATTAATGAATCGTAATGCTGGTTTATTTAGATTATTAAAGTTTTATATGTATACAATAATTTGTATTCATATATCATCCTGTATTTGGTTTTTATTAGCACAAGCTTCATCTTTTACACCAGACGTATATATATATATATTATTATCTTAATATAGACATGGATCTATCGAAGATATTGTTCATCATTAATTACTGAATGTAAAGAACCAACCGATAAGAGTGAAATGATATTACCCGGTTTCTATGTATGTACAAAAGAAGAATTATTAGCTGCTGAAAATGCATGCAGTGAATATGCGTTTAGTCATAAAACTTCATTGTATTTTGATGGATTATATTTTGCGCTTTCAACTATATTAACAGTAGGATATGGTGATATAACTGCATTTACAGATATTGAAAGAATTTTAGTAATATTTTTGATGTTTATAGGTGGTACTTTATATTCAATTCAAATCTCTAGTCTTACTTCATTTATCTCCACTTTAGATGACAAAGAAAACATCTATCAAAAGAATTTAGATCGAATTAATACATTTTGTAATGAAACAAATTTATCTTCTGAAGTTCGAATGAAAATGAAAAGAGATTATACTTATGCATTCAAATCTGGAACAAGTAGTGTATCAATCGCTGAAAGAGATGTATTATTACAATTAATCTCGCCAAGTATATTGTTATATAATAATTAATAGAATTACGAATGGAAGTATTATCTTATATGTGTAAACATGTAATTGATCGAATTCCCTTCTTTCGAAATAAAGATGTAATGTTTGTAGCTAAAGCAGTCGATTTATTAAAGCCAGTAGAATATAAAAAGAATGAGTATGTAATGAGAGAAAGTCAATACACTTGTGGAATGTTTTTTGTAGTGAAAGGAAGCGTAGTTTTATTAGCTGATGATAATTCCAAAGAATTACGAATAATAAATGAAGGAGGATTCTTTGGTGAATCAGCTGCATTTTGCCCATATAATCGATATTCAGCTAGAGCCAAAGGTAATTGTGAATTATTTGTATTAAGTCGAAGATCTATGAAGGAAGTATTATCTGAATTCCCTCAAATGGCTCAAGAACTAAGAGATATTGCTGAGAAACGAGAGCAAAAGTTGTTTCAAGGATTGATATCTAATCATAATAGTAATACCAATTTATCAACTGCTGGTGTTACTACTCCAGTGAGACAATCTAATAATTCTTTGAATCCAAATAATTTAAAAATGTCTGCTCCATCTCCTTCTCAAAGATTTAGAAATTTAACTCCATTAAAGAAATTATTAATAAATTCAAAATCAAAGGATAATATAGAAAATGACAGTGATAAAAATAATGAAGAAAGAGAAGGAAAATCTGAATCATATCCATCTCCACCACCACCACATCCACCTCCAAACGCTTCTTATAATTCCCCTTCTACTGAACTTAGAAAACATGTAAAATCTTTACCTAGATTACAAGCTTTACCAAGTGATTTGACTGATTCTCCGAAATTGATGAATCCAATAGATGTAAATGTAATCCAAGCTGCTATAGACAGTTTACAAGAATTATTAAGAAGCCAATATTTTGTTGAAAGAGGTTTCACTCCTCCTCATAGTCCGTTAAATCGTAAGTAGATATTTATTCTAATTTATTATTATATTATTTCATTTTACTTTTTGTTTATTCGAAATAATGCAATATATGTAATGAATTGAAGTTATGCGATTTATGCTTGAATAAGTTGAGAAAAGAAGAAGATATGAGATTATTTAAAATAGATTATTTGTATAAAAAGAAAAGAGAGAATAGAATAATATATAATATAATTTATAATTTGTTGTTTTGTTAATATTGAAAAAATAAATAAAATAAAAATAAAAATAACCTAATTATACTTTAAACTGTCGCTTTTGATAAATTTGAGTCAGGATTTAACATACACAAACTACTGTCTGTTAAAGAAGATAAACTAGATCTAGGATGAACAACACATGGTTTAACAAATGAATGAGAACTTCCCACTCGTTTCAACTTCAATATTGTTGAATTCACTGGTATTTGTAATAACTTTATTGAATTGGCCTTTGGTCGGATTGAAGTATATTTTCTATATACTTCACCACATTCTAAAAATATAGACATCAATTTTCGATCATCAGTAATCATATAGTCATGGGCATATGGATGAGGTAAACAAAACAAACCAAGTTTAACCGTCTGAATACAACTTAATGGAGGTAAACTATTATATTTTATATCATATTCCATTATAAGATGCTTATGGCTCATTCTATAACTAATTGAACTGTGAACTACGAATGAAAATATTCGATCAATTATTATATCATGAATAGTTAAGAAATTATTCATCACTGAAGTCTTTTTGAATAAAAAATTACTAAAATCTCGAATATTGATATCTTCCACGGTATTACGGAATTCTTCAGGTATTTGGATCATATTGGTAAAAGACGAATTGGGCGATCCTTTCACTGAACCTGAGTTTAATTCGTAATTGAAAAAATCAATGATTTTCTTTACATAAACATGGTTTATTAAATTACTAGAGGGTAATTCTGCTAAAATTAAAATTAATTTTAATAAATTATATTGAGGTAAAAGACCAACTATAATTACAAACTGAAAAAACATGTCAAATGTAACACTGCTGTGTAAGGAGTTAAATTTATGATCATTCATCACACCTATTACATATATATTATACTTATTTACATACATATTGCTTTGAAAAGCACTTCTACTTGCTCAGAGACTGGATTTACAAAATGGTTTAATATTGTCGATATCCTTAGTGACGAACATACTCTATGGAAATAGATGATATTCCTAATACGTTGTTTTCATTGTCTTATAGTATTCATATACACAGAACGCTTCACACTCTCTCACTATATTAATAGAATTGTAATTTAATATACAAAGCATATAACCTGCCATTTCTTCTGACTTCCTGTTCAATTCGAATGTTTGTTCAGGATCACTTAAAAAGACTTTATTCACTATTCCAATAAATATATAAAGAATATACTAAATAAAATAAATATATATATAGTGTAATGTATAAACTCAGGATATAACTGAATGAAACATATATGGTTTTTGAAAATAATTTTGATTAACCATATTGAAGTTTTCATTAAAATCATGTGTATGGAGGTTGTTGTTTATATTAATTATAGACCCTACAAGTCTTACAGCTATTACACAGTACCCTCAAATGCAAATGATGTCTGCCAGCCCTCAGATGTCAACTCAACTGTCTCCTCTTGATCAACAGTATATTAGTCAAGAAGATATGGGTGTATATATATTTGTTTGATGGATTATAGGAATTATCTGAAGATATGTCCGATGAAGATATAAAATCTCTGAAGGAACGTCGAAAGGCCCTATTGAAAAAGCTGAGACCACCTAAAAGGGCTAATAGTGCGTATGCATGTTTTAGTAGGAGTGAATACCCTCATATGAAGGAAGAATTAGGATCAGCAGCAACACAACCTGAAATTTTTACTGCAATTGCTAGAAAATGGCATGATCTCAGTGAATATGAGAAACAACCATTTGTACTTCAAGCTGATGAAGATAAAGAGAGATATAACAAAGAAGAAGAGGAGTATAAGAAGAATAGAAGAAAATGGGAAAAGAATTTGATGTTACTGGAAGAAGTACCAAGTAATTATAATCCAAATAATTTACCATCAAATAATAACAATAATAATACAATCTCATTAATTAAAGGTATAATAAATAAATATAATATATATAATTATAATGTATTAAAATAGCAAGTAATAAAAACATACAGAAACTCATATGCCAACATGATTATGAAAGATTATGTCACCTTATTAGTAATTCACAATAACGGAAATGTAAAAAATACAATTGATATGTTGGCTCAAACATACCGTGTTCTAACAGAAGCTGGAACAGCTGTATAATAATATATATATATATTTCTATCAATTATAGTTATTGCAACCAAAAGAAGTCCATGATGATGTATTTGTAGATGGAATGAACAACACCAATAATGCTAACAACAATAATAATCTAATTAATGGAAATAACAATGAAAAAAATCTAATACCGTTCGATATAGGTGTAAAAAAATATAAGTGTAATTTCCACGGATGTAATCGAATATTTACATGGAAAAGCAATATGAGGGTTCATTTTCGAACTCATAATACCAGCAGGCAAAGAACATTCGTTTGTGATTTCCCAAACTGTGGTCGAGCTTTTTATGATAGACAACATTTGAAACAACATCATATTATACATACAAGATGTCCACAATCGTATGTTTGTCCTCATTTGGATTGTGGGAAAAAGTATGATACTGCTGCTGGGTTGAAATTACATATTAAATCTCATCATGAGGTATATTATGTTATATATATATTATGAATATTAAATAGATTGAAAAGAAACATGTTTGTAATTTTCCAGATTGTGATAAAGCCTTTGTTAGACAAACTGATTTAAGAATACATCAATTAAGAGTTCATAGTGAAGAAAAACCTTATCAATGTCTATATCCTGGTTGTTCAAAAGGATATGTTACTTTGGGTGAGTTAAGAAGACATTATTCTTCTCATACTGGTTCTCAAATAGTATGAATTTAATTTGATTTGGATTAATCTCGTTTTTTAAATTATAAATATTGTTTCATTTATTATATTGTTTATGAAGCATTATTTTAATTTTTATAAATATAGTCGTTTCAATAATACATTTTTTCTTGTTTTATGCTCAGTTTATTGTTTTTTGAGAATATTGTTATTTATTTTGCAATTATTATAAACTGTAAAAATGATATAAGTATTACAAGTTCAATTGCATATCTCATGTCGTTTATTCCTTTCGTATGGTTTAATTGCATCAATAATACAAATATTGAAAAGAATGACTATTTAATACAACAATTATTTCCATCTATACTATTAATTCCAATTCTATTTTCGATTATTCAAAGATACGAAGAAATATATGGATATGTGTTATTTTATGGATGCATTTGTATATTGTTTAGTCATATATATATTCAATCTATGAAATATCGGTTGTTACTATATTTTATATGTGTTTTATGTCAATATTTATTCTTCTCAGTTAATGTATATTATTCATTCATTTTCATACTCAATTTTCACTTATTTTATTATTTTATCAAACAATCCAATTTAAATTTCCCATTAAATGAAATATATACTATATCATTCCTTCTAAGTTCATATTTAACATATTTGTTTTATCAATTTAATACATTTTCAATATTATTATCACCACATTTTGAGATACAATTATCACATTTCATATTTATGTTATCTTTGTTCTTATTTGTTATGATTTATTTATTGAGAAGACAAAATTGCATATACATTTATTCAATTATAATTATTTCTGTAATTGTATTTTTATTTACTTTAAGTGTGTTTTTTAACAAAGCAAATATAATTTTATATTTGATTGAAGAAGTAATAATAAAAGACAATCATGTTTATATATTATGTTATTGGTTTTCTCTAATATTTCTAGTTATTTATGTTCATCCAACTACAGATTCAATGAAAATACAGAATATAATTGTAAGGAAGTTTTATCACATTCTAACGATAGTATTATTTGTTCCAATAATTTTAAAAGATACAAAATTCATAAGTTTATCGTTCTCAATAAGTTTAAGTTTGTTTTCATTATTAGAAATATTAAGATATGAAAATATATATCCATTTAATTTGATCAATAATTATATAGGAAGTTATATAGATGATAGAGATAAAAATCGATTAGTTATAACTCCTATTTATTTATTATTTGGAAATAGTTTACCAATTTTCTTATCAATATTACTGTCTATTGATGATGACGATAATAATTATAAGAAAATAATTGAATTTGGAGGAATATTGACATTAGGAATAGAAGATACTTGCGTATTATATTATATTATATATATATATATATATATAGGCTGCAATCTTTGGAGTATTGTATGGAAACCATAAGATACTTAATACAAAGAAAAGTTATGAAGGTTTAATAAGTGGATTTGTTTGTTCATTTATCTGTGGAATGATTATATTGAAGTTGTTATTGAATATGTCATTGAATGTAATGGAATTAGTAAAAGTGATAATAATATTTGCATTGAGCAGTATTTATGAAAGTGTAACATCTCAGATTGATAATTTATATCTACCATTGTTATTTATAGTCTTAGTGATGGTGATATGAAAGAAATGGCAAAATGATTACTGTATATATTTTTTGTTTTTGTGTGTTTTTTTAAAATTAAATCAATTGAATAACTAAATATAAATTAAAATAAAGAAAAATCAACTATTCTGAAAGATTTTAACACATTACTAACCACTTCATTATTACAAATTTCATCAACTGTGATATTTTGGCTAATATTATTAACAGGCGTGTTGAATATAATCATTACATCATTAGAATATGGAATTAATCTAATAGTTACAATAAACATTAGCATAAAAGAATTTTCATTTTCATTTACTCTAACATCAGGTTGAATGCCTATACAATATGATAGAGGAAACTGATTACTATGATTAAATATAATAAAATACATATACTCTACATTTGGCAAATAATTATGTGGAAATATACCTTTTGCATACACTTTCGTATATTGAGATGTAGATACATTATTCACTTCAGCAATATCATAAAAACAAAATGAGGATATGTTTTCATTTGTTTGCGTAGATTCAAGACTATTACATTCAAATATCTAAATATCATATTCATAATAGCTATACAACAGAGCCATTCATATCAGAATCACCATACACTTCTTGATTATCTGGTAGTGGCCTGATCAAACTAAAAACGCATTAAAATAGTGTATATAATACCTCACATCCATATACGTGGATGGTAAGATTGTCTTCATTGTACCACCATACAAATCAATCTCTTTATAATTCATTTTTTAATAAGAAATTACAAAAAGATTTGATTCTTAGTTTGAATTAAAATTGTCATTTATTACTGACATAATTAAGAAATATATAGAAAACTATTATTCAAAACTAAACAAAACAACAATAAAAAGATGAAACAATATTATAGAAATAACATATTTGTTGTTTACATAATACAACACCATCCATTTCCACCATTACTATCTTCCACTTTATCTGACTCCTTATACTTCAATGGGAATTTGCTTTGAAGACCTTTAATATCTTTATACCCAGGGAAACACTCCGGATGTCTCAAAATATAAAATGCACTATCTTCGGTGATTTTTCTACCTGTTAAACAAGCAGCTAAATCTTCTAGACCTTTTATTACATTTTCATTAACAGTCTTGTTATATGGGAAGAATTCATTTATTACTATTCTTAAACCATTAATATCCAATCTATTATTTGGCTATATATATTATATATATTAAAATATAATCATAATATTGTATATGTTATACATTTGTTAATACAATCTTACAATTTATTCCAGTTTCTTTCATTGGTTTTAATTCATCAAACCACTGTTTAAAAATAAAAGAGAATATATATACATGCAATATTCTAACAAAGTTAGTAGTATTTATTCCACTTTCACATTGAAGATACGGTAACAATTCAGAAACATACGGCATAATGAACTTTGAGGTAGGTACAATATTGAATTTATCAACTAGTAATGCTAAATATAAATTAATAGGAATGGAATGTGACATTGTTGTTATTCTTAAAGGATCATCAGATTCTACTTTTTTTGCCTTTCCTTTGAATATATGTTTATTGATTAATTGTTCCACTTCCTCCCAGTTTTCTACATTGTATTTTTCATAGAATTGATTCTCTATATCCTGCCAATCGACTAATTCAGGCTATTTTAAATGAATTAATAAAAATATAATAAAATACATGATTGTCTATTGATTTAATGAATGTATAAGGTATCTTAAGGTTTGGTATTAATGAATTTAACATTAGATATTGAGTATAATTACCATTTTTACCTGCATAGTCTATATAATATAGATCTGCAGCACAAACTACACCTACTCCCAAAACAACAGCAATAACTTTTCCTAACACTCCATGCTTTTTTGGAGGAGGTGGTGGAGGTGGTAATTTTGTTTCAGGGTTGATTGTTCCTTCATGTGGTTTAGGAATTGTTGATCCAATATTTTTATTTGGAATGCGCATATTCGATTTTGGTTTGATTGGTTCATCCACGAAACATCTCTAATGAAGTGAATAACACAAAAAATACTTTCAAAATGCAAGAATATTTTGAATTGAGATGTGTATTACGGAATGATTTGACTAAATTACACTAGAATGTAATAGAATATGAAGAATACTCGAAGCATTTTTAATTTCAAGAAAAAAGTTTGAGTGATAGTTTGATACTATTTTTTTTCTCAATCAAAAAAACTGATGAATAAGACTATATAATTAATTAAAATAAGATGTATAATTGATAAAACACACATAGAACGCATTTTTTGTTTTTGTTATGCTAAAACATTTGGAGGTTCTGGATTAAATTGAACTGGTGAAGAAGTTATTGGAGAAATCCTAATTCCACTTTCACTCACAGCTGCTGGAGAAGAACTCATAACGCCACGATCCATTTCTTCTTGATACTTTCTAAGTTTCTCTTCATTCATCTCACTTCACTTCTCTTCCCTTTCTAACAGCCATTCCTCTTGTTTGTACCTTCTTTGCTCTCTTCAAATGAGTGACTCTTTCAGAATGATCATCAGGAACACCACCATTTTGTGAAATTGTCAATTTATTTGAATAAACTCTCTCAGCATAACTCAGAGTTCTACTAGCAACAGCTTTCTTCCTATTTTCTTCGATTTTTCTAATTCTTTCTTGTGTTATTTTATCTTTCAACACTTTACCCATTGTTGGTTTAGTATAAGTAGTTAATTTATTAACTGGTTGCCTTTCTATCTTATCCTCCATCATTATATTATTATTATTATTATTATTATTATTATTATTATTATTATTATTATTATATTCTCTTTCCTTCTGCTTTTTAATTTCTCTATGTTCAATTTCATGGGTCAGTTTTGTTAGAATTGCTTCACAAATAGGTTGCGTTTTTAAAACATCATAAATATCATAATTATCAAATATTTCGCTGTTTAAATAATTATAAAATGTTCTTAATTGTACAGTACTGAAGTATTTCAAACCGTTTGTACAAATATCTTTTTCAAAACCAGTAGATCTCTGACTGGCATATAAATAAAAAGGTAAAATAAAACGACTATATTGTGGATCTCCAATTTTGCCATTTATTCGAGCTATGTTTGTTGAAATCAATAATAATTTCATAGCTAATATCCTAATGTCATGATCCATATCCGTTTCAGGTTTAGCACTATCTTCGCTGATTAAATCAGGAAATCTAAACTTTCCAATATTCTTAATAATATATTCAATAATATCATCAACAGGTGGCATTTGTAAATCAGTTCTTGGTCTACATTCTTGATTTATCTGTTTAATTAAAGCATCAATCGCTGTCATGGATAGTTTTCTAGTTGAAGGTCCTAATATTGGTTCTCCTAATGGATTAATAGTATCCCATAACACTGAAAATGCACTGTTTCTAGCAGCATATAACCACAAGTGTGAATGTTCACATATACTAACTAAAGTATCACAACAATGTCTTCCTTTCTCTTCTAAAGTAATATCATTACGTGGAGATATAAAATCATTATTAATAATTGTAGGTAACATTGAATGAGATGATATGCTTTCATTGGATAATTTAGCATTACGTTGGATTAATTGTTTCTTTTTATCTGATAATGCATCTGTTAATTCTGAGATCCACCATTGACATCTTTGACGAGGACTATCAGGCTCACAACTTAACCATTTCTTACGCAATAATGATCTGCCAGGATACATTTTACTAGTATCAATGCCATTATTATTATTATTATTATTATTATTATTATTGTGATGATGATGATTGTTATTATTTCTGATTTTGAATGTTGTGGTAGTTTAATAGGTGGAGGTAAATCATCTGTTGGTTTTCTCAATATATCATCATCATCATTATTATCATCATTACTATCATTATTACTTTCATCACTATTTCTATTATTATTATTGTTATTGGTACTCTTATTTCTTGGTGAATGTTTAATTAACATCAATAATTTCGGTTGTTTAGGAGGTTTTGACATTTCTAATTTTCTTTCTTCTGCTTCTTTCTTTACTTCCTCTCGAGTCATTGGTTGCATTATTCTATCCCATTTCTTCTTATTCAAATCTTCAGGAATACCACTTGGATATAGCCAATGCACAGTTCGATGGGTTGTATATTCATAATTAATTATATCTTTTTTCTTATCTGCGTTTAATGTATATATCATCTCCCACCAATTGGGTAATTCTTTATGATATTCTTCATATCCTTCTGGTTTAGGGAATAATGGTTCAATTATTAATTCAACTAAATCATCTGCCATATGATCTAATAGACTTTGATGCCAAGGGTTTTGTACACCTAAGAATGGATTTGTATTCACTTCAATTAACCATATTCTAAAGTCTTCATCTACCATAAAATCATAACCATATAATTCAAAGCAATTTCTACCTTTATTTCCATTATTTAATTCTCCTTGACATGCTAAAATACTATCCAATACTAAGTCTTTCATTCGAGGAACCATATCTTTAAATACATCAACATGTTTATCTGGGTAATTCTCATTAATATATTCTTGAAATTGATCAAAACTAAGTGTATTTCCTTCTTCAAATTTTCCAATATTTTCACTTTTTACTTGCATACAGTAGTTTGTTAAATGAACCATTTGTTTTTCAGCGTCATCTTCATTCCCTATATCTAATGTGAATAATTCTGAACTTGTTCTTAAATAACCTTCGTGATATAAATATACATCGAATTTATCTGTAACTACACACCAGATTCGAATATCGAATTTTCTTCCCCACAAAAGTAATGGTTTTTCTATATATTTTTGTATAACAAATTCAGTACCTTTACCACAGGAATTAATAAATCTTTTGATTGGATCAATCTTGTCAAATACCATTATTCCTCTTCCACAATTTAAACCTGTAGGTTTGACAATCCAAATATTTTTCCCACAAAATTTTGCGGGGCATAATTCTTTTGTATAATCACTTATACTCAATTCATTATATCTATTTACAAACAATGTCCATTCTGTATCTTTATTTGTTTGAACATAACTTGCTTTCTTAATATGAAAACGTCTCTGGTGTATTTATAAACACTCTTTCTCCTCTCTTAGAATAAAATGCTTCTAAACTTTTCAATATTCCCACCTTTGTCACCAAACAACCTATATTGGGAAAATGATTCACTAATTGTTTCTTTGGAGATGATCCAAATAGTTTTCTATATGCAGGACTATGTACAGTTACTGGTAAACTACCTGGAATACGGTAAACCTCAAGGGTTTGCTTCCAAACAAAATCAAATTCTTGTTTGTCAAATGTTTTCTTATGTAATTCAAATATTTTAGTGTAAACTTCTCTGGACTTTTTAATATATTCTTCATTTGGTTTTCTAGGGGATTTTTTCTCTGGCAATTTGGATTTTTCTTCTTTTTTATCTTCTTGTTTAATTTCATCCTTCATTTGTTCTTTTTCTATTTTTGTTTCTGGTTCAACAGATGATTGAGGTGTATTTACATCAGAAGTAGTGTCTTCTGGTTTAATATCATCCGTTCTACCTTCTCCTTCAGGTTTACCTTCTTTATTTTCATCGTCACTTCCAGTAGATGCTTTTTCTACAGCATCATTGTCTGTTGTTACAGGATCTTCTTCATCCTCTTTTTCTGGAATTGGAGTTTTAGCTCTATATATTTGCATTTCACTATCTAATGCGTTCTCTTCAGTTTTACATACACTCTATTCAATACTGAGAATAAATATTATACTTCCCACCAAGGTCTTTTATCCAACGCCCTCTTGATAAGAGATCCGTTGTTAGGTCTAAAAACCAAATATTTATACTTATGTAGTGTTTCTGTCATTTATAAACAGATCATCAAATTTCAAACGGTTTTTGTTTCGATTCTTTCGCTCAGATCGTGAATTGAAAAATTTATTCGTTATTCCCAATTTTTTATTTTTGTTAGTTTTGAATAAATCAAAGCAATAACAATAAAATAATATTTTTCATTACTATTCTTCACTCCTTGCTAATCTTCTAATTGATATAGGATTATGTTCTCTATCATATTCAGGTTTCTTTCTCTTCAATTTCCATGGTTTGTTATGCCCTAACAAGAAGTAAGTACAAACACCACCTTTTTCTTCATTTGGATTGAATTGAAACACATATCTATCAGGATCATTGACAGATTCTTTGGAATATGTTAATTTATACTCTCTAATCCATTGATACTGTACACAATCAGGTGTTGGATTGGGTAAAGGAACCATATAATGTACAACCAAAGTAGAATCTGATGTTTTAATCTCTTGCTTTTTATTCTTTTTATTTTTCTTCTTTTCTGAACTTTCATCATGTGGTTTGACGATTGCATAATTTAATTTTTCATCTTTTACCATTCCATTAGCTTCTGGATCTTTTCCTGGATAATCATCGAATTTCTAAATAAAAATAAAAAAATAATTTTTATATACGAAATGGATTAATGAATTATCACCTCCTTCTCTCTTAAATAATTCAAAATTAGGAACAACATCCCATACAGCAACAGGTTTCAATCCTTTACTATTCACTGGTGTTTTCTTTGCTATTTTAAATGAATCTTCAATCACTTCAGTCAGTGTTCTATTACCTCTTACACTATCTATTTCAGATTTGACTTGCTTAATTTCTTCTTCTACTAATTGCTTAGGATCTGCTAGGGATACTGGTGCATCTAGATTGTTTTCTAAATAGGTTGTGTTTTTTAACCAAGTTGCATCTGATACTATTGAATCTGCATTTACATATTTCTTATCTTGTTCTGTAAATAAATCTTCATCTTCTGGTGCTAAGGATACAGCTGTGTTACCTTCTGTCTGTGAATCTATGAACATCAACGATAGCAGTTCGGTTGAATGAAAATTGACTGGATCATTATGAATTGAATATGGATAATTCTTTTCTAAACCCAGTGTTTTATATTGTGTATAGTCTGATGGATTTATTGGGATGTCTAATAGTACTGGCTCAAATGGTAGTCCTGGTAAACTAATAGAAATAGAAAATAATTAATATGCTCATTCTTAAATGTATTATCTGCTAATAACTGTGTTTCACCCTTTAAATTTGCTCTATTCTTATCTCTTTCCTAAAAACATCAGAAAATATGATGATACAGCATCATTTATTATTGACGTGGGTCTCTTTAGAGATAAAATCTTCTCTTGCATTGTATATGGAGATTTTGTTGGTTTCGACTAGATTATAAAAATATTATACTCATACCATGATGAAAAATTACAAACAATAAAAATAATACACAAAATCACTTGTATTAAATACTAAAAATACACTTGTATTTCATTTTTGTTTTGAATTTTCCTTCTTTAGGTGTGTTAAATGTTGAGCCAAAAATTACAAATTGCAGTAGTTGCTAGCTCTTATGTTTTTGTATCTATTACAATGGTGTTTACCAACAAAAAATTGATGGCAACCTCAAATATTAGTATTCCTGCTCCATTTTTCTTAATTTGGTTTCAATGTGTTGTCACAGCATTAATATGCTGGTTTTTAGGAGAAATTAGATCAAAACATAGTATATTGATTTTATTTATTATTGTGTAATATAAAGATGCTTTACAAATATTCCCAAAACAGAATTACCATTTAGCTATTGGATTACAAATCCTTCCATTGAGTTTAATATTCGTTGGTATGATTGCTTTTAATCAACTTTGTTTGAAGTATTTTTACATATTTTACTAATAAATAGATATGTTAACGTCTCATTTTATTTAGTAGCAAGATCTTTAACCATCTGTTTCAATGTAATCTTTACATTTGTAATTCTCAACACAAGTACATCTTGTCCAGTAATTGGATGTTTAGCAGTAGTTGTATCAGGATTTATAGTAGGATCTAATGGTGAAATTGACTTTTCCTTAGCTGGTACAATATTTGGAGTAATGTCATCCATCTTTGTTAGTCTCAATTCAATATATACAAAGAAATTAGGATTTGTAGTAAATAATAATGAATGGACTTTAGCATTTTACAATAATATGAATGCATCAGTTTTATTTATTCCATTTATGATTGGTTTTGGTGAAATATCTATTCTATCCAATCATATTCCTCAACTAATGTCATTGAAGTTTTGGTTGTTTATGATGATAGCTGGTGTATTTGGATTTTTAATTGGTATTATAACAATTAAGCAAATAGCACTTACAAGTCCATTAACTCATAATGTGGTATAATTTATAATATTTTATATCCATTATTATATATTTTCTATAGGTTGGAACAGTAAAAGCTGCATTACAGACTGTATTAGCTTTCTATATATGGGGAAACCCTGTAACATTTGGTGCTGCATTTGGTGTTGTATTAGTATTAGCTGGTTCATTATTATACTCGTATGTGAGAAATATAGAAATGGATAAAAAAGCTGAGGTGAAAACTCCCAAATTACCTTCAGACGAAGAGCTTGAGCCTTTGAATGATAAAAATAAAGTGAATATTTAATTGGTTATGATATTTAGATATTATATAATAATTATTCTAATATTGTTAATGTTTTTGGTTTTAAAAACTGTATTAATCACCTTTAGATTTATTTGTTGTATATATTGTATATGCAAATGCGCAGTCACAATTAAGCTAAATTTCTACATAAAACCATATAACTAACAATTAAATATATATTTAATATACTTTTTACAATGATATCCTCTTTCATCTACACTGTCCTATATCTTAATGCAAAAATAACGCAATAAAAATATGTGTATAGATAATGTATAACAAAAAATATATAATGTTTTAAAAACCAATTCTTTTAATTTAACAATTTAAATCATAAGTGTCCTGAATAAAAATATCCATCTCATTTTTTCAACATAATGTCGAACCAAGCTTGAAACGGATATTGATTTAATTGAATGGAGAGTGAAGCAAATGTATATCATATAGACTATATATTTAGCCAACATATTGGTGTATTGGTGATCAATACAATGGAAAAATTACTAAGTCTAATGTGAATAATATGATAATCAAAACAATAATTATTAAAGATGCAAGCAAAAAATTGATACAGAGTTTTATTCACAACATTACATTAGTGAATACATGTTTGTTTTACCTTTCTGTTGATTATTATTGTACTTTTTCCTTAAATGAGCTAATTCTTACTTCAAGAAGAATGCACTATAATTTAGAGCAACTACTTTATGTGGAAGGTATTACATTTAATATGCGTGCTTATAGTTTCAAACAAATATGCCTGGTTGCCAAAATCTTCCATTCTTATAATTTAATGCATGGTAATATAAGGCCAACCAATATTTTTCTTACTAAAGAAAGAAAATTTTGTACTTCTGATTATTTTCTAAATGAAATTAGAGAAAATTGTAATCATCCAGCCAGCTACTACAACTACTCTAGCCCTGAACAGATATTGGGCAAAGAATTGAGTACTCAGTCTGATATATGGAGTTTAGGTTGTATATTGTACTTTATTTTAACTCATAATCTTTTATTTTCATCTCATACATTATACAATTTATTACACCTTCAACAATATAAGAAAGATGTAAAATTAGCCGGCCCATCGATATATAATAATATAATAAACGGCACTTTAAAATATGAAGCTGAAAAAAGAATGAAAATTAATGAAATACTTCAATTATTAAGTAATAGTATAGTTCATATTTTAAAATTATTTTAAAGTAGATGATACACATTTAATGGATTTTTATAACGTTAACAATAAAAGAGATGTAATTTTAAGAATAATAAATAATGTAACAACAAATCCTAATGATGAAAAAATGATAGTGTTATATCCTAGTATTTAAATGATGATTATATTTCTCCTATAGAATTAATAAAGGAATTATTACACATTATGTTCATGAATAAAGATATGAAGTTATTTTATTATATATTTAACACAATGATGAATAATTATTTTGAAGACTTAATAAATGATGTTAGATATATGTTAATGAAGTATTATGAAAAGATCAAATATCTATTCATTAATAGTATTAAAGTCGATTATTATGATGATTTTGATCAAATAAGAAATTATCTATGTATATTTATGCAATTAAGCGATTCAAATACACTTGGATTAAAAGGTATAAATGATACTTCAGTTCCAATTGTTTATCCTTATTCAAGACCTTTACAATCAATACTTCTACAAATAAGATATATGAAGTATCTTCAACATATTGATTTACAGAATAATGAAATGAACATTATAGAATTGAACACACTATTAAAAGAATTAAAAGAATGTAAAAGTTTAAAATCAATTGATATTTCTCAAAATCCTATAGGTGATGAAGGTTTTAAAATTATTATTCCATATTTGCATTTAATGGTGAATAAAAGAAATAAGTACAGCAAATATTTATCACTATCAGGAATGAATATAACCTCAAAATCAATTCATTTATTATGTCAAAATCTATCTCAAATATGCAAAGTAGAAGTAATTAATTTTTCTAATAACAACATCAATATTATTGGCTTTGAAGAGTTTAGTTATTTTATATTTGAATTACAAAGATTATATAAGCTAAATTTGAGTGATGCAGGTAATATAGGAGTTAGAATTATAACAGTAATTTCAAACATGAAAAGAAATTGTCCATCTTTGAAAATTGTAAAAACTCATCCCAAAGAATCTTTTGTATTGAAATAGTATAGATTGTAATAATAGTATAATAACTTTTAATTTATAATCTCGACATTTCTTTAATTTATCTAACAAACATACGTTATAAAAAAAATAGTCAATAATTATTACAAAGTAATTAATGAAAATAATAATCAAACATATCTATCAAATTACTCGTCTTTAATCTCAATCGTTCTACCAATACATTGACCCTCTTTCACAGCATCACCTTCACCAACAACAAACTCGAAAGGAGTACTTTCAAAGATCAAAACTACTGTTGATCCTAATTTGAAACATCCTATCTCATCTCCCTTTAGTATTGCCGTATTATCTTCATAAGTGTACCACACATTCTCTCTAAATGGTTGACTCAATTTATTTGTGTGTAATTCAGGTATGTGGTTTATTTGAATAGATCCGACATTTGTTGCACCTACTGCTGTCATTGAGTAGAATCCTTTTTCCCAATGTCCTCTCATCACAACTCTTTCATTTATTGCAAATAATCCTTTTAATTTCTGTGCAAATGAGGGTTTTACAGGATATAAATATCCAGGGTAATGGATCGTCCTTAATATTCTCCAGTCAGTTGGTGAATGGAAACGATGGTAATTAGAAGGTGATAGATAAATTGTACAATAATATAAATGTCTTGGTTTATTGTCTGGAGCACTTTCTGCATTTACTTTGACTGAGGCTGGTAATACGCCTATAAAGTCTTCTAATGGATATCTTACACCTTTCACTTGTTGTAACAATGGATTATCTATTCTTGGATCAAGCTATTATATATAATAATTATAATTATATATATAGTGTATAGATACTTTACCAATATATAAAACTCTACCATCTACTGGAGAACACATTGCATTTGATTCTTCACATACTGGTCGACTTCCCATCTTTAAACCTCTTGAAAATACATCATTTAATGTACGATATTCAGTTAAAGGTTTTCTATAATATAATTAATATTATTTATACTCGATTTCTGACTCATCTGCTTTTAGATATGATAAAAATGCATGAAAGACTTTTTCTCTCATTGATAATGGTCTATATGTTGTATATTAATAAATATTAAAGTATACACTGGTACAGATGCCAATAAACCAGTAAATCTTGAGATTCCTCTATTTGGTACTTTATTTAATATTTTCATCTATCAATTAAATCAGATTTGTCTATACTTGTGAGGTTGTGTATGTTTTTTCTTCTTCTGGTGTGTGAGACCCTAAAGTTTCAATATACTCTTTTCGATCATAAGGTAGCATAGCAAAATATCCTCCGGCTACGCAGCAAACACCAAGGCCTATTATTCAAAATTAAATATTATACCAATCGCCCATTTTGTCTTTCGAAAACGTTTCACTGGCTTTCCAGCTAATTAATAGATATGGATCTGATACCTTTCGCTGCAAATTGACGAAAATCACTACGTAATAATTGTTTAGCTACTCTGTTCACTCCAAACATGACATGAAAAATAAATGAGGGACGAGCCTGGCTTGTTTTCAAAAATCTTCATTTAAAAAAAAGTGGCAAAGCAGGTAATTAATGAAACTCCTTTCATCACTTTAGTAGTTATTTTCACATCGGTATCCTTATTTTTATTACTTGTTTTCAGTAATGACACTTTGTTTTTAAGATGTAATACTTTGAGTTTATTTTCTTTCTCAAAACTCAAAAACTATCATGTATAATATCTTAATTATTTAAATACTAAATAGGTCATTTTGACATCACAGTTTTATCATACTTCATTCTCTCATTTACTCATTAATATATATTATTTTCGTTGGATTGGAAGTAGTTTGGAACAATTGATGGGATCAATTCGTTATTTATTTTTGTTATCTATGTTATCTATCATTACATCAAGTTTATTTTTGTTTTATTCAAAGTATGTTTATTATAGTGATAATGATAATACTTCTCTATATGTATCAGGAATGGGATTGTCAGATATCATTATTCCAATGGATATGATAGAAATGTTGTATAATAATAAAAATAATTTAAAAATGAACTATATCCAATCCAATAATTGTCAGTTTTATAGAATCATTTCATATTACATTTTGTTATTTATTTTTGTTGGATCTGGTTCATATATTTCAGAGAGATATAATAGAATTGGATTTATTGTTGGAATAATTCTCTGTTGTTTTAATAAAATAATTAATTTAATCATACCTAGTTTGAAATTATCAAAGATTATGGAGAATAGTGTTTTTAGATTAATTTCATTCAATTCAAATTATGTTTTTACACCAAAAGTGAATGTGTTTAATCGTCCTTTTGTTATGTCGTTTGTTGTATTTTATTATAGATTGTTAAATACTATATTTTGTCCTGTATATCTATCACATAAGTTCAGTGGTTATATATTGAAAAGAATACCATTGAAATTGGATAATGAAAGTGATTATGATGAAGAGAATGAGATTAGTTTTGAAGAGAGAATGGAATTGTGATGAAGACATGAAAGAACTAGAAAGTGATATAATTGATGATATAATTATGTTATAAATAAATTAAATTAAGATGTAAAGCAATTCCGTCTCTATATTCTATTTAATAGTATATTAAGATATTTTTGTGTATAGAAGGGTAGAAATAAAAGAAAATCATTTCATTCAAGCCAAAAGCTTGTGTTTCTTTATCAAATCTAAAATATCTCTAAATTGAGAATGTTATATCATTGTCAGATAGTTTATTATAAAATATTACGATAATAACATGAAGATTACTGACATACAAGAGTAATACAGACATTTAGCAGATTACTGTAAAGACGTATTATATTACCATTAATATAGTTAAACTAAATAATAATATTCATTGGTATATAGCATGCTCATATCTGTTAAGGATGATTAAAATTCTAATTAAAGCTTGCGTATTAAGTATTTTATAAACTTCTGTATAGATTATAAATTGGAGTATTAGTTGTTGTAAGGGAATTTATTTGTAGAACAAACACATCTCATCAACATCTGTTGTTGTTAAATTATTGAATGGTTTATATATTATGTTATTCTATCAAATATTTCTATATAAAGAAGTATTAAGTTTAAAAGATGAGGTATAAAAGCAGAATAAAAAAAAGTGCACACTCAGTCAAAAATAATCTAATAATTCCTCATCTGATATTTCTTATGAAATATAAATTTATTGTAGTGTATTTCCTTCTAGTAATATTTGTTACCCCTTTTAACATCACTGCAGAAGAAACTGAGGTAAAGAGAGAGTTAATTGAAAGTGATAGTGATGATGGAGGTCATCTCACTACAATTGTTAATGCAAGATCTAAAGCTAATTATAATTTTGCAAGTAATAATGCTCCAAAGATATCTGTTCGTCTTTATGAAAAATTACCAAGTGGTGTTACAATAAAGATTGGTGCTTTGAATGATGATGGTTCAGTAATTGCAAATAGTTATAAACCCATATCTGTAACAGCATTAGACCCTCAAGTTATTATCGTCATACCTTCAGTTAAAGCTGTGATTACAATAACTACTGGTTATGATTCAACAAATTTATTTACATTACAATGGAATCTTCTTTATTGTGAAGATAACGAATGGAGTAAAAGTAAAACAGAAGGTGTTTGTGAAGTATGTTCTACAGGAGTGGCAAATGATGACGATAATTATTTGAATATTTGTCCATGTAATCCAAACACTCACTATTTCAATACTGATAATAAGAAATGTGAAGAATGTCCATTTGGTACATTTCGACCAAAAGGTTCAAAGAAATGCTTAAGTCGAATTCCAATCGATGTAAATTTCATGTATTTAGGACTTAGTTTATTGAATGAAAATAGTTTATCTCCGATATATGTAGAAACTTCCAAGTTATTAAATTACGATTTAAATTTTGTATCTTCTGATCGAATTGGTAAGAGTATGATATCTTATAATTCCTGGTGTCAAGATGTATTAAATGTAAATGTTGAACATGAATATAATAGAAATTGGTGTAAGGATGGTAATGGATATGATTTGAATTATGTAAATAATGCAATCGGTAAATATGTGAATGAAGATCCAACTGAATTTTATTATGAATTTACTGAAAGAAGTTTAAATGAGTTGAATCAAAGATATCGATTATATATAATAATATGTAAAGATAATTTGCCTGAAGTATTAGATTATAGTGGAATTCGTTTTAGAGATGGTGGATTTTATGATTATAATGATGATTATCGAAATCATTTATTAATAATCAATACAGGTAATGTCAACTATGATTTAAGTAATTATCGAAACATCGAAATACATAATATAGGAAATGATAATAAAGAAACAATAATGAAGATAATAAAAGAAAGAATAGCTGGAATTAAATTTGCAGAAGGTAAATTACCTAGTCCATGTGGTCGAAATACTCGTTACGAGAATAATGAATGTATAGCATGTGATTTGAGTGAATATAGTTATGCTGGTAGTTATAAATGCTCAAAATGTGAAGGTGGTGTTAATTGTGATTCAACAAGTCGTTTAAAAGCCAATTTTTTGTGAATAGTGAAGGTCAATTAACAAAGAATGTGAGAAGCAATGAAGAACATCGAATCGAAATTCCTTCAAATAATGCCTAAATATATAAATTTCCAAAAGAATATAAGAGAAACTGATGATATAAACTTATATTTAGCAAATAGTTTATATTTATATTCAAGTGCTTTGGCTCATAAAACAATTGATAGAAGTGTAACCAGTTGGCAAAAATTTGAGTTGAAAGAGAATGAATATCATTCAATAGTAATAATAACATCCAATTATTATGGTAGTATTAATCAAAATTTCCGTTGGAGTTTACAATGGTGTGAAGTAGGATCTTGGAGTCCAAATCAAAATCGAAATAACTGTGAAGTATGTTCTACAGGAGTAACCAATGAAGATGATAATTATTTGAATATTTGTCCATGTAATCCAAACACTCACTATTTCAATACTGATAATAAGAAATGTGAAGAATGTCCATTTGGTACATTTCGACCAAAAGGTTCAAAGAAATGCTATAAGTCGAATTCCAATCGATGTAAATTTCATGTATTTAGGACTTAGTTTATTGAATGAAAATAGTTTATCTCCGATATATGTAGAAACTTCCAAGTTATTAAATTACGATTTAAATTTTGTATCTTCTGATCGAATTGGTAAGAGTATGATATCTTATAATTCCTGGTGTCAAGATGTATTAAATGTAAATGTTGAAACATGAATATAATAGAAATTGGTGTAAGGATGGTAATGGATATGATTTGAATTATGTAAATAATGCAATCGTAAATTATGTGATATGAAGCTATCCAGACTGAATTTTATTATGAATTTACTGAAAGAAGTTTAAATGAGTTGAATCAAAGATATCGATTATATATAATAATATGTAAAGATAATTTGCCTGAAGTATTAGATTATAGTGGAATTCGTTTTAGAGATGGTGGATTTTATGATTATAATGATGATTATCGAAATCATTTATTAATAATCAATACAGGTAATGTCAACTATGATTTAAGTAATTATCGAAACATCGAAATACATAATATAGGAAATGATAATAAAGAAACAATAATGGAGATAATAAAAGAAAGAATAGCTGGAATTAAATTTGCAGAAGGTAAATTACCTAGTCCATGTGGTCGAAATACTCGTTACGAGAATAATGAATGTATAGCATGTGATTTGAGTGAATATAGTTATGCTGGTAGTTATAAATGCTCAAAATGTGAAGGTGGTGTTAATTGTGATTCAACAAGTCGTTTAAAACCATTTTTTGTGAATAGTGAAGGTCAATTAACAAAGAATGTGAGAAGCAATGAAGAACATCGAATCGAAATTCCTTCAAATAATGCCTAAATATTTAAATTTCCAAAAGAATATAAGAGAAACTGATGATATAAACTTATATTTAGCAAATAGTTTATATTTATATTCAAGTGCTTTGGCTCATAAAACAATTGATAGAAGTGTAACCAGTTGGCAAAAATTTGAGTTGAAAGAGAATGAATATCATTCAATAGTAATAATAACATCCAATTATTATGGTAGTATTAATCAAAATTTCCGTTGGAGTTTACAATGGTGTGAAGTAGGATCTTGGAGTCCAAATCAAAATCGAAATAATTGTGAAGTATGTTCTACAGGAGTAACCAATGAAGATGATAATTATTTGAATATTTGTCCATGTAATCCAAACACTCACTATTTCAATACTGATAATAAGAAATGTGAAGAATGTCCAATTGGTACATTTCGACCACATATGCTTTAAAATGTAGTTATACTCCTGATGTACTGACTAGTTTATCTACAACTTATATCAACTCATTATTTAGTTTCAGCAAATATTCAATGATGATGTATTCTATGAAGAAGATTTTATTCAAATCAATAAATACATTTTCATTTTCTGTTTTATCAGATTATCAAATTGATCAAATTAAATCTAATCCCAGTTTTATTATTTATTCAAAATTACCTCAATCTTCATTGAATCAATTGACTGGAATGTTTTTAACTCATATTAATAACAAATATACTCTATCAACATATCCATTTGTTAAACTCTATTCAACTGATGAAAACAAGTTTGATTATTCATATATTAATATTGGTGTATATTTATCAATTGATGATTCAATTCCAATAATAAAAGAATGTGTAAATATCAATAAAAACTCAAATGATTTTACCAAAACAATAGTTTCCAATAATGTATTTTTGATATTTGTTACTTTAAATAAAGAAAAAGAGATTGTTTCAAATGAGATAGAAAATCTATTAAGTTGTATTTATGGAATAGTAATAACAAAAAGTGAAATAGATGAATCATTGAAAATGATTTCTTCAATTTCTCCTTCTCTTCAACCTGATAATCCATTTCTATCACCCAAAATCTTCCAATATTGAATCATGTAGATCTGAAGTACTTTCTTCAGTGTATAACACCTATTTTACAATTCCTAAAACCTGCTTTCTAAAAGACACTCAAGAGAAAGTATATGGAAGAATAATCTCTCCATTAAATGGATTAATAGTCAGTGTAAATGAAAATAATGGATTTGAATTAATATGTAAAGATGAAGAATGTATAGGTTTAAATGTATTAACCTTAGTTGGTCAAAATGGAGTTGAATTAAACAAACATACAATCGAAATAACAATAAGTAAAACTTCATCAATTCCTCGTTTTAATCGAAAATACTCAAAGAAAATCGATATTGGTATAAAATATGATTTAGAATTATCTGAATATCTCTTATCAAAATATTATCCATTAAATGTAAAGATATTAAAAGAGAATGATATATGTGATAAATATGTATATTTATTAAATCAAAGAATGTATATTGAATGGACAAATCCTACAGATATAGAATCTTGTATAATGAGTTTATCAATAAAATTCCAAGATTCAATTTCCACAGTTGAATTATCAATATCTCCAAATATTGAAACAATTGAACTATATGATGATTTACAATTCTATTATGAGAATAATGCTTATAAAATCGATTTGACATGTGATGACTATAAAGCATTAAGTGATTCTCAACCAATAGAATCTATGAAAAATGAAACTGGATTTTACTATTTACCTCCTGAATTAGAAGTATTAACAATTCATGAAGCAATGATAATTTGTTATTTAGATGATGAAGTAAAATTCTATGGATATGAATATTTATATTTAAGTGGAGAAATGATATTTCCAAATCAACTATCAATATTGAACATACTTCCAGAATCTTATCAATATGAATTTAATAACAAACCATCAACATTAATCAAAGTGAATGAAATACAAAATAATCATATTCTTATTAGTCGAATCACAGTTGGAGATAAATCAACCAAATTCATTTTATGTTCTTATTTGAATGAAAATTATATGGGATGTAATTATAATTTAGAATCTTATTTATCAGATAGTTCAAATGAAGGAACATTATTAGTTCATGAAATTGAAGATAATCCAACATCAAAGATTATATTTTATGATGAATGTGTGAATAATTGCAATCATGGAAGTTGTATATTTGGAGAATGTGTATGTATGAAAGGATGGAAGAATGCTGATTGTAACAGTGAATTTATCTCTCCAATATTTAAGAATGATGTAAAGATAATTGAATGTGAAGAGAATAAGAAATGTTCATTTAAAAATCCAATTGTTATTGAAAATAGTAATGTGTTTAAAGATATATCTTACTCAATATCAAAACCATTCAAATATGAAAAAGACAGCAATTCATTTATATCCTCTGTGATAATAACAAATTTAGTTGATATTCGAAATATAAGAATCTCAATCAAAACAGATAATGAGATAAACTCATTTGAAGTTGAGATAAAACTAATACTTAAAATCAAGCCGGAGTTGAAATTATCTGATTATTTAGAATGTAAAACAAAGACAGATTCATATATATCTTCATCCAACATATTCAAAATATCAAATGAAAATAAAATGAAATTAATGATAGAAAAGAAATGTGAAAATGAGAAGAAAGGAAGAAAAATGATAATAAAAGAAAATTCCTTTTCAATATCTGAAATATCCAAATCAGATTGTATTTACACATTATCTAATCCAAATTCTGTTGATTTAAAGTCGTCTTACAATCTGAAAGGAAATAGAATATATTTTGATTCTTCAAATATTTATCAAAATCCAAACTGTATAGATTCTGATAAATGTGAGATTAATTTCACAATCCATAAATCTTGTTTAATTTCCTCAATAGAATTACCAAATATTAATGGATTGAAGTTAAGTCAAAACAAAACTAATGAAAATGAGATAGAAATAACAATAGAATGTGATAAAGAATCTTCAAATGATAATAGAATAAATGAATATGAAATAGAGATAAAAGAATTCGGAATAACAATCCCAATATCATTTGATTATCGAGAATATAATATAAAATCAAATAAAGATGGATATTCCATATCATTAATGAGAGATGAATGTGTAATGAAATCCATTGAAATATCTTTTCATATTCCATACTCAGTGTTATTAATAATAGAATCAGATTCTTCATCAATAACTCCAATCAACAAAAACATGACCTTATATTCGAAAGACTATTTAAATGAATTGTCATATTCAATTCCATTAAAAATCTGTATAAATGAGAATGAGAATGTAAAATTAAAAATATCCAGTTATTCATCAAAAGAAGAATTCTCAAAAACAATTGAAATTCCATTTGATTTAAGTGTATTAAATAATGATAATGATAAAATAACATTGAAAATAAAATGTTTTGATGAAATTAGTTTAATCAACAAAATAGAAAACGATGTTGGTTTTCAAGTAGAATTTCAATCATCAATAAATAATTATATAAAAGAATCAAATGGAGAATCAATTATTATGTCAATTGAAAGAGGCGATTATTCCATGATAATAACTCCCAAAGATAATATGAGAGAATCTGTTATATCATTCCATCATTTGGTAAAAAATGAAGAAGAATTATATATCTATTTACCATATCCAAATATAATAATGAGTTGGTATTTGAATGAAACAAAAGAAATTGAAGAGAGTAATAGAATAATGAATAGAATAGAATATATAAAATCGTTAGAAGAAGCAATAATAGTGATAAGTCCATCAATAATAAATCTAAAAGAGATAAAAGAAAAAGAGATTGAAAGAATGGAATTTGTAATTCGAAATATAGGTAAAGGAAAAGCTTATAGTATAAAGCATTTATTACCAAAAGTGATCGATAATTATTACTTTCTATGTGAAGATAATCCAATAATTCAAATGTTAAATCCATCTCAATCTACAATAATCGAATATAAAATAACCAAATTATATGAAAAAGAGAATGAAGAAATATATTGTAATTCCTATAAAATTGAATATGAGAATGATATAATTCCATCAGTAATATCAATGAAATATCCAATAATCGAAAATGAAAGTTGTATAGATTCTTTGAGAACCTCAATTCCATCTTATTCCAAACAAATATTTGATGAATCACTATTCTTGAATAAAGAAATTAATTCAATCAAAACTCCAATAATTTATGAGAATTATATAAATGTTGATAGTTTTGATGATTTAAATGGAGAAAAATCCAGAATAAGCCATATATTCCTAATTGAAAAAGAGAACTTATGTAAGAAAAGAAATTTGAAATGTGAAGAAAAAGAAATAAAAAATGATGATATATTATTAATATCTAAAGAAAGTACAAACCAACTATTTGAAGATTATAATGGAATATTATCATTATATTATTCAATGAGTGATGAAAGAGTAGGATATTATTTAGAATTTGAATCATATAAAGAAATCAATCCAATTGAACTATTTAAAATAATCTTATCTTCATCTTCTTATGGAAATAGTAAAATATTAATAACAAATCATATAAATGAAATATCAAAAATAATGATGAATTGTATGATGAATTCAGAAAGAATAATTGGATTTATTGAAAACATCCTAAGCAAAAGAGAAATAATCGAAATAAGAGATTTAAATGATAATTTGATGGATTTATCCTTCTCATCATGTAAATTGAAAAGTGAATGTTTATCTAATTACTTGTTTGTAGTGAATATTCCATATTATATTCAGTATTATTTATTGAAAAGTGATAAATATGAATATTCCGAAGAATTCTATTCCAAACTATCTGAATATATTTCTACATCTAATAATTATCCAATTTCTACTTTAACATTATCTGAAGAAGAAGAATTATTGAAATTAATCTCTGAAAAGAGTAAGAAAGAAGTTAAAGTGATATTAGATAATCTTAATCAAGAAATAACAAATCTATTAAACCCAAATTCTGAAATTTCAATACTGATGAAAAGATTAAGTAATTTCATATTACATTTCATGATAGATTATAATGAAAAGTATCCATCAGCTGAATCTAGTTATTATTATGATTTATTGATAGAAAAAATATCAATTAAAGACTATGAGATAAATGAATGTGGAGGAATAATTCCAATGATAAAAGAGAATCCAAAGAATTCCAATTCCTATTCAATATCATTTTCAATCTTCATACCAAATATTGATGTAATACCAAAGATTCATCCTCAAATATCCTATTCTTGTGATAAAGATAATAATATTGAATTAATATTAACTCAAGTGAATGAAGATATAATATCAAATATTGATGATTATATATTTGAAAGTAATAGAAGATATACCTTTGTTTATTCATTCTCAACAAATGAAAGGATAGAAGAAAATGTGAAATGTGAAATAAAAGGCTCAATGAGTTTATCTGAAGAAAATGAAGAATATTATTATTACATTCCAATAATAAACAAATCAATAGAAATGAAGAAAGAATCTTATGAATTAGAAATAAAGAATTATATATTGAACATAAATAGAGAAGAATATGATTCATTTAATAATCCAATGAAAAATAAAATAATTGAAAGAATCGATAATATTGGAGAAGGTAAAAGTGGATCTATCTGTTTACCAAATAAGATGATATATATAAATGATAATAATGATATTTATAACTATAAAGTAGAATCAAATAAAGAATTGAGAATCTCAAATGATGGAATTTGTATAAATGGAATAGAAAGTAATAATCATGTTGATATAATCTACACAGTCAATTCCAATTCTTCAGAATCAATAAGAATAGAATCAATGTATGAATCTAATATAATAAAACCCAATATAGTGAATATATTATACAGTAATAATGAAAATGATGTTTATTATGACAATTATGAAGATGAAATAATAGTAATGAAAGAGAATAATGAAAATTGGAAAATCTGTAATAATAGAGTATTACCAAACAGTTGTTCTGCTTATTTATCTCCGAAATACAATCAGATAATACTAAATCCAAATATAATATTCGAATCTGAGAATATTTATGAAGTAGAATCATATAAAATAATATCCAAACCATTTGAAAATGATATGAAAAAAGTGATAATGAAGATAAAGACATTAATTCCAAGAGATCATATAATTCTATCAATATCTTATTGTGAAAAGAAAGTGAAATATTGGAGACAACCTGAATTATATATTTATGATTATATTTATATATATATTGATGAATATGATAAAGAGTGTTCTGAAGTGAAAATGAGAGTATTTAATCCCAAATCCAAATTTGAAATTCAACCTCCAACATTAAACAACAATAAAGAAGAGAATACTCAATACAAAATCTCATCAAATAATGAGTTAAAATTATCAATAAATCCTCCATTGAATATAACAAAATATATAATCTTTATAAAATCTGGAGATAATGAAAAAGACTCTTTAATAGTAGAAATAGATGAAAAGAATAAAGATTCATTATCAATAAAAAGTAATTTCGCAACTTGTAAAGTATATTCAATTGATATATTTGGTGTAAATGAGAGAGAAGAAAAATCATTCTATCCATTAAATATAAATGCAAAAAGTGAATGTGGAAAGAAGAAATCCAGCAATGGTGGAGCAATTGCAGCAGGAATAATTATTCCTTTGGTAGTGATTGGAATAGGAATTGGAGTTGGAATTTGGTATTGGAGAAAAAGAAAGACTGTAGCAGTTACACCAATAGGAATTGAAATGATTGAAGTATCTACAAAACATTAATCAATCTCTTATTATTATTATTATTATTAATATATCAAAATTGTTTTTGTTGTATATAATATTATGAAAAAGATTAATAATATGAAATATATGTTTATAATTATTCAAAAATCTATTCCTCAGATTCTGTATTTTCTAAATTACCCAAAAACTCTTCAACTGTTTTAACTACATTTTCATACTCATTATCTTCTTTTTCTTCTTCTTCAACTTTATAAATTGTTATCCACAACACACCTGGCTGCATTCTGATTCTGTTAAGACGATTAAAATCAATTGAAGTTTCTTTATTCATATAAATACCTTCATTTCCATTTCCATTCATTATACTCCAACTATTTAATCCAATTTTCATCATTATTTTACTCAATTCATTGTGGAAGAAATCTATACACAAATCGCTTTTCAATTCCATAATTAAGTAAATATATGCATTTATCTCACCTTTTATTTCATATTTAATTTCTCTTTCACTTAAATAACTTTGAATCAATAACAATAGAGTATCAAATTTTCTTTCATTTTCATTGTTCTTTTCATTGTTATTATTGTTGTTATAAGATTGAAAAGAAGAAGAAGAAGAATATGATGGAGAAGTTATATTTGTTTTAACAACTGGGAATTTAAACTGGAATTCAACAGTAACAGTCTCTTTTAAATCATCAAATAGCAATTTTTCTCTATCAGTAATTCTTGGATAACTATTCAAAGAAAAAAGTAATAATTTAAAATATACAATAACGAACAACCGTTTATCAATATCTCATCACATTTATTACTTATTTCTTTTTCATTCTTATTCTTCATATCTTTTTCTAACTTCAATATCAAATTCAATAGCTTTTTACTAATTTCATCATTTTCTATATACTCATTCAAATTCGTATGTGAATATATCAATCTACGAATATTTGCATTAATAATTTCTAATATTCCCATTATCATTCTATTATTATCATGATTATTAGATATTAATATATTCAACAACTCATATAATTGATAGAATGTATGTGATGAACATTCAATAGAATAACTTTCTTCTAAACTGCAACTATCATTGCTTCTACCATCTATTTGATATTTTGAACTCATTTTCTTTATTTCATTTATACATAATTTCTCTATTAATAAACAGATTTCTTTAGCAATATCTTCATACTAAATAATAATAATAATAATAAAAAGAAATATAAAATAATTAAAATATACATTTGTTGGAGCAGTCTGTTCATATTGGGCATATATTTTCAATATACTTTTATCTTTCATTTCATATATGCATGGATCAATAAACAAAACATCGCAATTACTAGTAGAACTACCTTTATTAACCACTTCAAACTTTATTCTTTCAATTGAAGGGAATAAAGACACTTGACAATAATGATAAACTCCTATTTCTTGTATTGAAGGAGATGTATATAATAATATATCATCATTTCCATAGACTTTTAATTTAATATCAAAGTTTTTATTTTTACCAACATCATCATTTAAAGCTAATTTCAAACTTAATCTATAGTATTTAGTCTTTTCAATATCATAAGAAACACTACATTCCTTTTCACCTTCCATTGATAAAGATATAAATTGTTGAATTGAATTACCATTAAAACAAGTATTTTCACTACTTAATAACTTTCCTTTTATATATTTAATTTTCATTTCATTCATTCTATGTATTATAGAACCATCATCATGTCTATTTTCTTTATCCAAAGTCTCAATATTTATTAATTCAATAGCTCTTCCACTACCATAAAATGAAACTGCAGGATAAATAATACCTGTGACATCTTCAAAATAACCATTCATCTCTTTATCATTCAAATATAGATGTAATTCATGTAAATTACAGTTTAAATCAAATCTTACTACATCACCTTGATGAACTTTCTCTGCCTTTTCACTTAATACACTTCCTTTACTGTATAATTGACCATTATAAGCTCTCCACATCCACAATTGCGGACTTGTACTATATTCACTGTTTAATACTGGAGCTATTGCAGCTCCAAAACAACTCATTTCATCTCCATTTTTATCTTCGATTATTTTGAATGACCAAGTATGACGACCTGTTTCACAAGGATAATCAATAAGCGCATGCTAATAATATAAATATATAAAATGTAATATACATGTTTATTTTCATTAGAACATCTCGCTACTCTTCCTCTTCTCTCAATAGTAATTCCACTAGAACATAATTCTTGTTTAAAAACAGCTGTTTTTCTCGGTTCATTATTACTATCACTTGAACTATTCAATGATAAAAGTGTCTGTGAGAATTCTATTAATTCTTTTTGCCAATATTTCGCTGTATCTTCATCAAATAATGAGTTATGATCAACATTGTTTAGAAATACATTCATTACTGATAATATGATAGATAATGAACTACTTCTTAAGGCCAATGTCTATATAATAATAATAATAATAATAATACATATAATGTTTTAATTGCTTCATTTCTAACTTCTTTCTTTGTTGTTTTTGTACATTTCACTAACCAATTGCTTAAGTCTTTTAATACTTCAAATGAATCAGTATAACTATTAATAGATTAAACAAAATATATACATTGTTTGAGATTCAGGTGTATATAGTTTAATACTATCAATTGAATGACATTTACTCTTTTGATAACCGAATAACAACAAACGAATTTTATTGGTCAAAAATGGCTCAATTAAAATATGTTTAGATTGTAACCCATCTATTTTTATAAATCCAACGGATCTATATTTTTTATCTTCTTCACTTTCTATAACTATATAATCTGGACTACAATTATTGCTAAAACTAATCTCAATCTCACTGATGTATATTTCCTTTGAAAATGACACTCCCCAGAAACTACATTCATTATCATTGTTTTTGGTTGAAGTCCATTCATCTGGTTCACTTGCAAGTGCAAATTGTGGTTTCTTTGAACAATCACTTGAAAAACAAAGCTCTGGGTTGATATTGATTTCTTTTCCAGGTGGAATCTATATATTTTATAATATTATAGTAATTACGTGATAAGGTGACCAATCTGTAAACAAACAATTAGGTGGTAAAGTATTAATTATATTTGAAACAGTCTCAACTGGTTTTACAAGGGCAGATGGTTCTATATCTGCAAAATTTTCAAGTAAAGCAGATAGAGTCTTTAAACCAAGTTCTCTCAGATTGCCTGAGTTTTCTGATGAAACCTATACGTATTTAGATAACTATAATTGTATACTACCGTTTTACCAACATTATATTTGCTTAATGTCTTCTCGTAATCTTCTTCCATTCAATCAAAAAAACCAAAAAGCTTGAGTGTATGTTTGAAAAGAAATATTCTTAATGAATGTTGTAGTGAAATGCCCTTCCCAATGGAAAGAAATTTTGTCTTCTCAAGAGAACAATAGTGAATATGATGTAAGGTTGTAATTCTTATGAAATAGTGGATACTTATAGAACTTCAAGGAGTTGTGGAGTTTAAAAATGGCCAAAATGCTCAATTAGAGAAATTAGGTACTTTACAGATTGAAAATGTATTATATTTTATCATTTTATATAGAATACTCCTGTTTTAATAATAGGAACTCATAAAATGGTTGGTAAAATCGAGAATTTGTCAAAACCATTGGCAGGTATATTTATATTCTATATACTTCTGTAGTAATAGAAAAGATAAATGAAAATGATAATAATGGTATGTAATTTTGTTATTAATATCTATATAGAGGAAATAAATATAAATGCAATTATCAAAAAGAGGATAATATTCTTTTCAAGACCAGAACCAATCATTCTTTCTAAAACCAAATAACTACAAGTATATTCCTATAATGTTCGTGATTTTTTCATTAATATATAATTATTTTTTTATAATTTTTTCTTATTCATGTTTTAAAATTAATAACTGAAAAATAAAACGACTATATTTTCATCTAAAAATGAATTATTTTGAAAATGATATGATCTACTCTATATTACCATCTGATTTTTATGTATTTTGATTGATTTATATATGTAGATAAAAAAACGAATAGAAAAGAGCGAAATAGAAATAGATTTAGTTGTAGAAGATGAAAATGAAGTTAAAATGATGAAAATGATTAATATAAGTGGAATGAAAGGAAAAGAAACATCAAAATTCTATGAGAATAACTCTCTGTTAAATCAATGTTGTTTCTCCTTTATATATCCTTGTAATGTGTTTCAGATAAATGAATGTCGTGAATATATTTTATTAGAGAGAGATTATTACTCTAGAGACTTAGAAGAGATGATTCAGAGTAAATCACTCACAAAAAGTGTTATACATAGTGTGATATGTTCATTATATGATATATTGATGGTATTAAGTGATTGTGATATAGTGATAAGTAATTTGAAGAGTAGTAACATAATATATGAAGAAAATGAGGATGTTAAATTATGTGATTTATTCATGGATTTATTGAGAAAAGAAAAAGAAGGATTGAGATTATATGATGTGTGCTTTACAAGCCCTGAAGAGTTGAATGGATTAGAATGTAACGAGAGAAGTGTAATTTGGTCAATTGGTTGTATAATATATGAAATGATAAACAAGAAATTACCATTTAATGAAGATAATAATATCAACAAAACCAAAGACAAAATTGTGAGATGTAAATACAATTTTGATGTAGAATATGATGATGTGATGAAAAAAATGATAGAGAGAATGTTAAAAGTGAAGAGTGAAGATAGATTGAGTTTAAAAGAGTTGAGAAAAGAAATGATAAAAATGTGTGAAATGTTGAGAGATGAAGGTGATTATATGATGATATGTGAAGAAAGAAAAGAGATAATATATAATAATGATTGTGAAATAGAAATATTTCCATTTAGTATTCAAACAGAGTATTATCTACAGTATAATAAATATGAAGAAATTCGAGATAGTTTAGTAGAATCCTACAACAATAAAGCAAATGAGAGAGTATTATCAATATTATTGATGATGAAATTATACAAAGGAGATGAATCAATAAGAGATAAACTGAAATTTCAAATTCACCACCAGTGTAAAGAAAATAGAGAATGTTATTTAGATGAAAAGATTTATAATATTTTATATATTATTTTCGTTAATTACAACAGAATATATGTAGGTATAGAATGTATTTGTATATGTGAAGAAGGAATAAATTATTTCTTTAGAATATTGAAACCGATTAATCCAACAATTATGCTTTCATTTTGTATTTTATGAATAGTGATTTTTTTGAATAGATGATGAAGTTAATCATGTGATTATTCCAATCAAATATCAATCATTATTTGGATCATGCTTTTATAAATTATCAAACATTCAAGAATTAGAATTGTCTGGAATGTGTCTTACTTTTCATTTCATTGAACCATTCGTTAAATCAATTCTTCAGATGAAATTGAAATATGTAAATCTTAATTGTATAATCACTTTATTTTATTGAAATAGATAATCCAATTGGTTCAAAAGGATTCAAATTGTTGCTTCCATATATACATATATTAATAAACGAAGACAAATTGAAACTTTCAAGTATGAGATTAAATGATAAATCAATGATACTATTATCAAAAGAATTATGCAAATATCCAAATCTTAAGAAAATAAATATTACACAAAACAGTAATATTCATTCTGCAGGATTAAAAGCATTGTTCTCCAAATTTCCTATATCAAAAATCGAATTTGATTTTAATAAAAGTAAAGAATTACTGATTGATAAAGATATTCCAGAGTTAATTAAATACATCAATAGATATAATGTACTAAATATAAGCGATTTAGATATTGATGATAATTATTTTATATCATTCATTGCATTAAGATCAAGTGACTTTGGAGAAATAGAAAAGTTAGATTTGTGTAGTATAATTAGACATTTCTTATTGTTTAGATAATAAACTCACTTATAAAAGCGTAGAAATACTGATTAAGAATTTGTCTACATTTTCAAATCTTAAACATCTTATATTAAATGGGAATGAAATAGGAGATGAAGGAATGAAAATATTATCTCCACATTTATATGTTCTAAAAGATGGAGAAAATAGAATAGATTGTTCAAGTATAATAATTATCTTTAAAAATATTACAGGAATGGGATTAACTTCAGTTGGATTGAAGTATTTAGTGGATTATGTGAAAGTAAATGATATATAATAAAATTAGATATGAATGTGAATGATTCTCATATTTCAAAAATAAAACAGATTGATTTTGATACACTTGATTTATCCAACAACAAACTCACTTCTAAAGGAATAAAAGAATTAACTGATTCATTACTAAATCGTCCATTTGTTAATATTTCAATAAATAATAATGATATTGGTGATGAAGGAATAGAAATAATATGTAATCATTTAACTAAATTTATTCAAAGAGATGTACAGAATGATTTAATATCGTTAAATTTATCAAGTATTATATGAATAAAATATTGATTTATTATATGAATAGATGTTGGAATGAGTAAGAAAGGATTAAAAGCATTATTAGAAAGATTAAAAGATTATAAAAGGTTAAGAAGTATTAATCTTTCAGGATATGATTTAAATGAAGAAGAATTACAGTTACTGAGAAAAAATGAAGCAGTGTTTGATTATTTGGACGAATTATTAATAAATGTGAAAGAAGATATAAATAAATTAGAACTGCAAATGTTTTTAGAAACATTTTCAACAATTGAGAAAATTAACTTGGATGGAATTACAGAAGAAGAAAAGCAAGAAATATCAAAAGAATTTGGTAATATCCAATAGTTTATATATTATTGTTTGACATAATAAAGAATTGTTTGTTGTTTTATTATTACAAAAATATATTCGTTTCACTTTATCAAACTAACTTGATAATAATAATTCTTAATTCAGAGTAAATGACAGCTCAATACAATCTATTTTTTCGTGATCCAGATTGGTTACAGATGAATCAGTTGAATACATTCACAGTACTAGATTATTTTTCTTTATCTTCTTTTTATGATAAAACATGTTGCAACGAGATGTGCAAAGTTCAGAGAAATGTATGCAATAATGAAATTTTGTTGTATTTTTGTTGTTAATTTAATTATGTAGAAAAATGACAGGAATTCAATATACAATATTAGCAGACGACTTATCACCTAATTTAATACTTATTGAAAAACTAGAAAGATTTTCACCAGATGAATATAAGCATTTAGGATATTATTATGTATTAGGAGGTAATATATATCAATCACCTGATTTATATAGTTTAATAAATACAAGATTAGTATATAATATAGTTTATAAGAAACTAGAACACTATAACCGAATGTATGAATAAAGCTTATCAAGATATATCTCAATATCACGAATATAATGAAAATATAGGATCTTATTGGAGTTTCAAAGAAAAAGAAATGGATGAAAAAGAAGAATATCCTGTAGAGAAAGCGGAAGAAGATGTAGTACGAAATGAAAGAAAAGTGAAGTTAAATCAATTGGAATGGGCAATTAATCAGACATTTAATGATGTATTATACTTTATATTGTTACTCTTTCTTAGAAAATGATAATACAGCAACAAGAACAAGATGTTAATAAAAATAATGAATCTAAAAAACGAGTAAGAACTGCTTAATTTTATTTTTTATTTTTTTTATCAAGCTTAAAAAACTTGGTTTGATTTGAGCGTTTTATTTTTTTATTTTTTGATGCAGACAACTACTAAATCAGTTTTACAAGATGGCCCTATGACAGAAGAAGTACATCTAGTATTTTATATGTGTTTAGGAGATTAAAACTTTGTTAAATAAAATGAAAAGTGCAAGTAATGGACCAAAAGTAGTTACTCAGAGAGTATATCTTAGTTTGAAAATGAATAGTTACATGAATTGGATAATACAATAAAACATCACAGAAATAAAGAAGCTCAAGCAAAGAAGCGAATTGAACAATGTAACAACGAAATTGCCATGATAGACAAGCAAATTGAACAGATAAATGAAAGGTATATTCCTCTTAAAAAGAGTATGGAAGAAAAGATTGAGAGAAGAAAATATCTTTCAGAACAACTTGGATTAGCTATGAGAACAATGAATGGAGTTATAAATACTACAAGAACTCAAACATTAAAGACACTTACCGCTACATCGAAAAATATATCATTTTTAATTAGAATATCATTTTTTTCTTTAATGGTTGTGTAAACTCGTGAATTTACCAGTCAGCAGTTAACAGCTGAAAGAGGATATTCCGTAAGAGCTAAAACAAAATGTAAATAAGATAAAATACAATTAATTATTCTATTTATTTATTAAAGTATTGTTTTGTATGTTAATAATAGACTATCTGTTTGATAGAACAAAACAAAAGGCATTAATTATTTATTATAAGCAGGATACTGCTGTTGGGGAGGATATTGAGATTGTTGTTGATTATACTGTAATGGCTGAATTGGTATTGGTTGTTGCTGTGGTTGTGTTTGAATGAAATGTTGTGGTTGAATTTGAGGTTGATTTGTATTTATTGTAGTAGGAATAGGTAGAGTATGTAATGGTTGATTATTATTTGATGAAAATGAAAGTTGATTTTGAGTATAACTATATTGTAATGACTGATTGTTAGTTGGTGGAAAAGGAGGTTGTTGTTGTTGTTGATGGTGTGTATTTGGTTGAATTGTCAATGGTTGATGATTATTTGGAGTAAATGGAGATTGATTAATGTTTATTTGAGGTTGTGGTTGTGTTTGGTTATATAGAAACTGTTGAGGTTGAGAAATCGAAGTGTGAAAATAATGTGGTTGTTGTTGTAGAGGTTGTGGTTGTGAATATTGTGATGATGATGATGATGATGGAGGAGGTGATTGTTGAGGATTATATTGTACAGGTAATGGCCGTTGAATAGTATTTGCAGCAACAGGTTGTGATTGAAGAGATTGAATATCAAACACACTTGGAATACACAAATTGCATAACAATGGAGAATGAATAACTGAGAGAGATTCTACAAATTTTATCCCTGGAGGAATATAAAAAACTTTAATAATTGTATTATATATAAAAATATAATCACTACATTTCTTTTTACCACTAACAAAATATGTATTATTATTGTCTTTATTTATATTTGAAAAAATAATATTACTTAATTTCTTTATACTATCTGAATCTGGTTCATCAACAAATGTTCCACATAATATAACTGGATTTGGAAAGTATCTACTTATCTCATATAACAGTTTATCTATAAATCCTTCTCTAGATTTTTTATTTTCATCATTTTTAAATAACAAATTTACACTGCAAATATAAAACTTATATTGCTTTGCATTATTAGTTATAGTTAATTCAACTATATCTACTTTATTAATTGAATTATCTGGTTCTGCCAAACATATTATTTTGTGAGTAATTAAAGAACCATCATAATTCAAGTAATTAGGAATAGCTACAAAGTTAACTGGTCCTGTTAATATATCTAATTCTTTTATATATTAATGAAACTGATGATAAAAATGGTTCAAACAAAAAAAGATATACTCTTTGAAGGAATGGTATAATTATAGGTAGTTAATAACTCATATAATGCATCCCATTGAACAGTTTTTACACTTTGAAAGCACATAATATAAGGAACACTTTTATCTAGCAATTGTGACAAGAAATCTTTAAAAGCCTCAAAATTGAAGTTATCTTTTCCTTTTTTAATACTATTTTATAGAAATATCGATATAAAAATTATACAAAGGTGATATATTAAAAGACAATACACTAATGTTTAAACATTCCATTTTAAAATTTCACCTAAAGCTTGACAAATAAAATTTTCAAACCCCCTAAATACCTTTTAATTTTAAAAATCAGATTTCTACATGTGTTTGTGTTGCAAATCGTGTGTGTCTAATTTTATGAATTCTTCAAGAAGTTCACAGTATGATGTAAGTGTTATTTTTTTATAGGGCAAACTCGTTAGTGTTATTTGCTTTCTTTTATTTCATCATAATAGGATTAATATTTTTCTTTTTGCCTATATTAGATTTAACGACTTCACAGTGTGATGCAATAATAATAGTATATTTAAACAGTAATTCTGTAGATTAATGCTGTTATTGACATTATAAATGCAGTTTATTTATATTATATATTCTGGCTTCTAAAGCAATCACTAATAGCAAATGTTGGTGATGATGACAATAATACCTCATTGTCAATGAAAATAGGTCATTTAGTCAGAACAAATCACATCGTTTTCTCTCACCCAGTATTATCAGTAATTGCATTTATATGGATTTGCGTTTCAATGAAAATCGCTGATTCATTTGTTATTGAAACATCATTGGTTGTACAATTTGTGCTGAATTTACTCGGATTTATAATGTTTAGTTTATTATTATATATAATTCCATGTATATGCAGTAGAAAACAATGTAAAAACACAAACATCAATGTGATTAAAAAAGAAAGAAATTCAAGCAATTTCTTAAATAATTCAAATTCTTCATTTGGGTTATATTCATCAGTGCCAAAAATGAGTCCAGTAGAAGGAATTAAAATAAGTCAAAAACCTGTAACGTTGTATGTAACACCAGAAAGTCAAGAAAGTCATGTATATATTACTCCAATATCAACTCCAAGTTCAACAATAGGTTCAACAAAAACAGCTGAGAATAAAGAAGATGAAAAATCAGATTTACACATTTCTACTTCTTCTTCATTATCATCTAATAAAGATAAAATATTAACAAATGAAAATGGTAATGGTAATAAACAAATACAGAATTTAATTAACAATAATGAAGAGATTGTTATTTTACCTAATAATCCATCAGTTAAATCTGATTATATAATCTCACAAATGACAAATAATAAAAATAATGTTCCTCCACTTCCAGATATTAATACCATTCAATATGATGATGAAAATGATTCACAAAATCCATTAATTGATTCAACTCAAAGACCACTCAGCACAATAATAGAAGAAAATGAAGAAAATAATGGTTTAACACCTCATCCACAACAACAACAACAACAACAACCATTACCAGTACTACTACAACATCCTGTATCTGTACAATTTGTCAATGAAACACAAACATTATTTGCTCGAGCTCAAGCTGGTGGAAATAATGATAATGATTCAAAATCGATAATGCATATACATCAACCACAATATAATAATAATAATAATAATCACCAATTACAGTTTAAATCACAGTCGGAAACCAGTACTAGAACCAAATCCAAGCTTTAATAGACAAATGGATTTAACATCTTCCAGTTTTTCCTATTCGCATTATCATCGTAATAATACAATGAAAAGAAGTAATGGAACAAATGTTGGATTATTTGCAATGCCTTCTGAATCGACTTTACTTGTATATTTATACGTTTATTATTAATTATTATTATATAGTCAAACACATCTTTATTGAGGAATAGTAGTATTGATAGTTTATCATCAGATGCAAGTTTTGTATTTAACCCTCCATTAAGACAACAATCTTCTTACCCAATCAGAGATAATAATTCTCAGCATAGTAATCCCAGTTTTCCTATTGATATAGCCCCATGTGGAAGTAATTCAAGTTTGAGAGAGAATATTGAGGATGAAAATGAGTTTAGATATACTTCTCCGCCAGTTGAAAGTTATACGTCTGATTATGTTACTCCTGGTGGGTATATTGAAGAAATACCAGTTGATCCACAGACTATACATATTGATATGGACAATGTTGATCCAGTAGCTAGAAATAAAATTTTGAGAGGTTTAGAAGAAAAGAGGAAAAGGGATGAGCGTAAAAAAGAGGATAATAGTAAGTAAATATATTAAATGAAAATGGTTTGATAATATTCACGTTAACATTAGTTATTAGATTTGCATATTTATTTTTTATGTTGTTGTAACTACCTTGTAGAATGAGATATTTTATTTTTGGTAATTAAATGTAATAGTTACATATATTGACATTTATTTTCAAAATTAAAATTTGAATCATATGAATGATACATTTAAAATAAATGATGTTATTAAAACTCACAATCAATTCAATAACTCAATAGATACTGCCATAACGTATTACTGTCAATACATCTTGAATAGAGATACTCATTTACTTATAAACTCATTAAATAAAGTCAAAGTATTTTCATTGTGGAATAAAAATTGTATTTATAGGATGATATTCAAAAAGTTGAAAATCACAAAAGTGATATAAAAATAGAAAAGTCTGATGAAGTAAAAAATCTAGAATCAAAGATAAATCAACTTGATGAAAGTATTAAAAAGGCAAAAGCTGACAAAAATGAAGTAAATGTATTATTTTTTGTTTATATTTTTGTTCAACAGACCAAGCTTGAAGACACACAAACAGTATTAAACAGAACACATGAACAATTCGAAGATATGCAGAGACATTAGAAAACCTAAGAGAATTTACACATACTTATAACGGATATTGTGATGATTTAAAAACTGTTAAAGATGGAATAGAGCATGAAAGAGAGAAATTGAGAGAGTTTTTAGATTCAGTAAGTGAATTCTTAGAAGCAGAAGACGAAGATTTACAAGATGTATTACTATTTGTATTAATTATATATTAAATAGAATGATTATAAAGTATTTGGAGAAAAAGTGAATAAATTTTTGAAACAATAGACAATTAGTAGAAATATAATTTAATTCTTTCTTTCCTCACTTTTGTTGTTTACATGCACAACAATATCAGTATATGTAAAATGTTTATTATAATATATTTAAATAATACAACAAAAGTAACGAAATCTAATTAAAAGCTTCAACAGGTGTAACTTCAGGAATCTCGGCAACAGTACCAGTGTCCTTCTCAGTAGATTTTCTCTTCTTTTCTCCATCATCATCCCAACTCGACTATCATTAGCAGATTGAGGATCAATCGAACATTTACCAGCATGAGAAGAATGTCTGCTACTCGGAATAAGTGATCTTTTGATTTGACTGAATATTTGTCTAGAATATTTCTTCACAATTGAATTTTCAGTTAAATAAGAATCATCATATTTTTCTATTGTATATACTATCTTCTTTAATAAAGAATCTAAGTAAACTATTTACATACTACACTAGCTATCTTTAACAAACCAATACCCGAACCCAAGGCAGTGAAAAGTGTAACAATATCAAACTTTCTACCAATTCCATCAATTGTCACAATGATTTTAATTCCATAGATTTTCCATAAATCTCTTTGCTCTTCTCCATCTACATAGTATTTGGATGAGTATCTGAAGTTAAATCCACTGGAGAAATCAGAATCATCTATTCTTTGGAAAGCTATAGTAGGTTTACAGTTGTTTAAATTGAAATCTAAATTACAGTCAAATGTAAAAGCAATTAAGATAATTTGTCCCTTTTCTACAGTCTCATTAAAATACTTATAATCTAATTTTTAGGATTCTCATTAGCTATTGTCAAAGGATTTCCTCTTAATGCTCCAGCTGCACTAATGTCACTAAGGTAAAATAGATTTAAATTATAAACTAAACTTGTATCTACATTAGAAATAGGATTGTAAGGGTAAGTAGGATATCTTCCATCTATTCTAAGAAATACAGTGAAATTACCAGTCTATATATATATATATATATATATATATATATATTATATTATATTATATTATATTATATTATATTATATACATGAGATAAGATATTAACTCTTCCAATTTCATCATCTTCTAAATCACACCAAGTTGTGATTTCACACATTAATTTGTTGGATATTGTGTCATTTCTACATTTACCTGTTGAAATACCATTCGCTGTCATTCTATTCTCTGGGCAAGTCATTGTTACATTATCTGTACATACTTCACTGATTTCAGCTGGTGCTTTACCTTTCTTATCAATACCAGTCATATTACACAGTCTTTGATGAGGCGTATGTACGTAGTTTGTAGTTATAAATACACCACCTTCTTCTTGTGGAGGAATAACCAAGTCTATAGCATCAAAGAATCTACCACTGTTGGACATAGCATTTCCTTTTACCTTTATAGT